>PQWD01001016.1:139869-324010 GCA_019425675.1 Leucinodes orbonalis
CATAAGCAGTAAATAATTGAACTGTTTTCAACGAAATTGAAAAACTCAAAATCATATCTTTATTAGGTGGTTTAAGTTTTTCAATTTCTTAATAATTAATTATAATTAATAAAATATTTATAGTTACTCTTCACCGTCAATCATTATTTTTTTATCACCACAAACATATTTTCTAAATCACCAACCAAAATTTTCCTTCATTCCTTCATTGTCACTAGGTAGTAATAATTACTACAGATATTTAAATAATTTAACAATTGATATTGTAAGACTAATTGAATATAATGTGGATTTTGACTTTAAAAGAACTGTACTGATTGTAAAATCCCAACATGAAAGGAATCAAGTAAAACCTTTTTGGGAAACTTGCATATTTGAGTTATACATACATTAGTTCAAAAGTATCAGTGTCAGGTCCTTCATTAATTAATGTAGAAGTTAAACTGAAACTTAATCAAAACTTATAATGGATTTAAAATCTCGAAACATTCAATACTTCAGGACTGTGAATTTTGCAATATGAGATAATTTTGCTCGAGTTGCTAATAATTTTCTTCTGCGTGATAATGCTTGCCAAATTCAAAACATCAGTGATATTAATATTCAATTGTATTTAATATACAATGAAACCGTCTTTCGGCTTGATTTTTTTATTAAAAAAGTCGATAGCATTAATAGAGTCCAGAAAATAATAAAATAACACTACGCAAATACCCAAAATTTGTATTTGATACCACAAGGAGGTAAACTAGGACCAACACTTAAATACTGCTTGTTTTCTTAATAACAATTACTTATTCACTTAAAACATGGTTATTACCATTTACCTGATATAAGACATGCAAAAGTATTCATAATGAACACTGTACTTGTTAAACTTACTTTATGACTACGTTTGCCGTCGATAGCAACAACAAACCGACTCCACATGCCTCGTGCTCGTTCTGAGGGTCGTACAAGCCTTGCTTGGGCGGCCCTTCCCACTCCATACCTGTAAAAAACTGGATAATGAGATAATGTCGACTTTTACTTTCACTGGTCGAAAATACAAAACTAGGCTACTCTTTTTCATAGTTCGATCTTAATTTTGAAGAAATATTTTTGAATACATAACAATCGGCATAAGAGCGTCGGTGGCTCAGTGTTGTGGACTGTCGCCTTCCTACCGGAGGGCTGAGGCTCAAATCCCGACACGTACCAATGTATTTTTTTCGAAAATATATGTACGTTATCCGACGCTCATACGGTGAAGGAAAACATCGTGAGGAAACCTTCATGCACGCCTGCGAAGAGATTCGAAGGTTGTGTGTGAAATCGTCCAATCCGCACTGGGCCCGCGTGGACGACTAAGGCCTAATCACCCTATACTGGTAGGCTCGTGCCCCTCGGTGGGGACGTTTAATGAGCTGATGATGATGATGATGACATAACAATCACTCTTATTTTTAAAAATCTGGGCCTAAGTATTTCAATGCGTTTCAGCAATTTATTTATACGACTACATACAAAGCAGCTTGATTTTTTTTGCTAAATCTCAAATTAAATGTTCGCTGCATTTATAAAGTTTATTATTAGGTATTATATTGAATAACTATGTATGTGTAAGGCTCAATAGTATTCTTAACATAACAGATAAGCATATATAACAATTACGAAATTATTCTATGTCACTGGGGTGGGCTGTCGCACTTAGATTTTGCATTAATTAAAATACATCAGATAGTTTATTATTTTTATTCCACTACATATTTGCCCTATTCTTGCGTAATCGCGTCATTCAAGACCAACGTTATCTACTCACAAGCTAGTACAACAAAGGACAGACCGCAAGGGCGCATTATGTAACCAAACATAATAAGCATATTCATGAATAAAGTATATTTCAAGTATTATTTAACAGTACAAGTTATAGCCATTGACATTGGACCTATTGCTGCAGACAAAATCGAATAAGTTAATTATAGGTAATCAGAAAGCATATTTAGGCTAAATAGTCTACTACTAGTAGTATGAGTTCTTATACATGAAACAATGTGCCTGAAACACTTATACATGAAACAAATTGCCTTCATCAATATGTAGTAATCATGATACATCAGTGAATATATCAATATTATATTTTCGTTAAGTTACTTTTGTTGTTGAGTGTACACAAAACCAAGGTTTGATACATAGGAACTATGTCACCTTGCCCTATAAATATACTACTGTTATCAGGAGTTCAGTGACATGTCGTAAAAATCTACGCATTAAAATAAGATATCTCTAGTAATTCAGTTGTGACTGGACAATTTATCAGCGGGAGTGGTGGTGTATTTATTCTCAGGAGATAAAAATATTAAACCATAATTTTATGGTAGAGTATAAAAATATTAAGTCTGGTTAGTTAAGTTCCTAATACAAATTAAATACTTAGAAAGTAACCTAAATATGATATAAAATTCTTAAGACAATAATATGCAGTTTATAAAGCTTAAACAGATTCTTATATGTTATATGAACTGCCCTGTTTGTTCAACATTCAGAAATTTTGATTTAACTTATCTTGTGATAGAAATTCAGATTTTTTTTAATGTTTCTATTTCTATTAATATATTAAAACTGTAAATTGTATACACTGGATAATGCACTGCCTATTATTTTGTGTCTCCTATGGAACTTGTGCAAGTTAGGGTTCTATGAGGAACCAAGTAGTATAAACTCTCCCATAAGGCTGGTCCCATACTGGCCAATGCACCTGATTAAAATTTATTTATTAAAAATTCTAAACAACTTAGTTTCTTAATTAAATAATCTTTGTAAGAATGTGTGCTACATTTGTGTGTGTGTGCTTACTCTCAGAGTGCTTACCAAAATATAATAAAACAGAAACATCTTATTGCTGCTCAGATAATAAGTGTGCAATATAAAAATAATTACAACCATTCAGAATGACATAAATTGCCAATTGATTTTGAAATGTTCAAATTGCAGAATATGATGGATATCATGAATGCATCGGGTTTTGAAGGTTTTGATTGGAGATTATGATTGAAAGCGAAAAAGGAACAAGTAAAAGAGTTTGTATATCTAGGAAGCGTGTTTACAAGAGATGATGAGATGATTGATGGATGTGAATGAAGCTAGGGAAGTGTGTCAGAAGTGGCGTTCCATCATTTCTGCTTACCCTCTGGGATCAAGGCATAACATTTATTTATTTATGATTTTGAAATGTTTACTGGCCAGGAAATTTGCTATTTATGCTGGCAGATAATATTTTTGTTCTGTTAAAAATACTAGTACTATGCTAACCATTTATTGAAAACCCAAATATTATGTGACATAATGTTTGTTAACATTCAAAATCCAGTTCATAAAAGCAGGGGATTCAATGAACTCTTAACGAACACAAACAAGTTTTTGCAGTGCACTGAACTCTTTTTTCTATTGCAATATTATGTTCAGTAGTTAGAATGTATTGATAAAATATTGCTTCTGATTTCATGAAATACAAATTAATCAATTTGTTTTCATGGTGACTTTTGTCTATTGTCCTTTTGGGGACAAACTACCTAATTGGTTTTAAATACTTCATACAAAATATAAATTGTTATTTGTATTAATAAATTGATAAAAGTCGCAGACAAGCATCCCTGAATTCCGAAACCAAGATGAGCCGTATATTTTTTGTAGCAGTTTTTTTAACATTTACAATATATTATACATTCTAGATTGGAACGCCTGTGATACAGGTTGGGCAGTCCCCTATGAGTAAAATTGGATCAATTTCCGCAGAGATGTTCATCCACTTTACTGTGTGGAGTACAAATTAATATTCCTTCCACGTACACATTGCAATGCACGTGGATTTCTTGCAAAATACGTGGACCTAACAGTGAAATATTCTTCAATAAAATCTAGATTCATACCTCAAATTAAGTTCAAATAATTCACAAAACTGTCGTAGAATATAATATTACGTATGTCTCACTCTTTCACTGATACAAAGTGTACAATATAGGATATCGGTATTACAAAAATTAAATTTATAACTGGGACACAAAAAAAAATACCGGCGAATCGTAGTGATTGCTCTACAAGACTACGATGAACGGCAGTGCGCGAATGACTGACACACTTTGGACTGACAGAAATTTAGAATTCGTTCGATTCTAAATTTAGCTGCTGCTGCTGACTGAATATTGAACGGAACAGATAGAGTGGATCATTCATTCATCTTTTCGATTGTGAATTACGACGCGATACCGACGAGGCCTGAGAAACCTAGAAACGAAACGAAACGCAATGGAATGCTCAGGAATCATCAATATAGTGGTGTAACCATATATCAACATCTTTTATTTCAATTGCTCGTCAAAGTTCATTTAAATGTTCTAATATGTCAGATATTTGCATTCATAATGGATCTTTCAAATAAGTTGAATAAAACCTCTTGGGATTAAAATCTCACTAGGAAGAATAAATCAAAGCGTGACGACTTCATTATATAAATATATTTAATTCAAATTCTATTTAAGACTGATTTGTTATAAAATGTACTTGTTTTAATAATTTATTAAAATCACCATATAAAAAAAAATTAATTTGCCTACCTTGCAAATGAATTATTTTGTTAAAATTAATTGTCACGTATTAACTTGTTTTGAAATGAAGTTTTGCTGTATTCTTCTTAATAATTTAATTCCAGTCGGAAACATTAGTAAATCTTATTTGAAATTTAAGTTAGGCATTATATTTGATGTGAGTGAATATAATCAATACTAGCTGTGTCCCGCAGTATTATCCGTGACATAACATATTTTCCCGCAATATAACGGAGGTCGATGTTTACGTGTCGTGAGCCGCATGCCGCGCGGTATAACTTTACTTATTTTTCTAAAAAAGATTTTGAAATTAAATTTACATTTTTTCTTATTATAGGTCCAGCCATTAAAGAGACTACCCGTAGAAATACAGTTTTTTTTCAAATTTCGTTTTGGTTTATTACCATATATATTCATATGGATACAGTAAAAACAATTATTTTAATATTACAAACAGACACGCCAATTTGATTCAATAGATTAGAGATAGGCTGAGAACTTGGTTAGTACTCGGTAGGTATTTAGCATACTCGGCAAGCTATTTGATACTCGTACTCGCATTAGTGATACGGTTTTAATGTCGATCACACTAGATTTAAGGAAATCAAACATTTTATTCTCTCATGGGTTGGCAAACGAGTAGACGATTCGCTTCATGGTAAGTGATATCGCTACCCATTGATACCCGTTACTCCGAAGGATCACAGAATGCGCTGCCAACTACAAAAAAGGATTTAATGAACGGGAAATTTTGAGCCACTGGTAATCACAATCAATGCCAGGGTCATTCGCGCTGCACATTTTGTTTATATTGGTGTACGCACCCAAACCAGAAATTTAATGAATGGTTAATCGCTGTGGACAGATACATCTTCACTGAGTGTTAGGTTGGAAAAATAATTAACTGAGTAATTTTTTATTTATTTATTTAATTAAAGAAACATACAGCCTTAATTTAACATATGACTAAAAACAAATAAACAACACAGTTGGCCAAAAAAAGTTTCCAACGTTAAGTATTGCATATCGAAGTTTATTAACTTATACCATTAAAGTTGTTCATTTCGACACTGAACTGATCGTGTAACAAACATTTAAAAACCGCTTACATTCACTGTTGCATTGATGCAAATGCATTAACACATTTTTCAAATAAAGATTAATACAAAAAAATAAATAAAAAATACTTAAAATTTTGAAGTCACAAAGGAACCTATATCTTCCTTTCTTATAATAAAATTATGTATATTTATATGAATAACAAACATATTCATACAGAAGGTACTCAATTGTGCTGAACTTTTTTAACATATGAAACAAATACACATAGTTTACAGTTAAAAATATCGATATAATTATAATGTGTATTATGTGTATTGCAAGCACGAATTAGAAATCTGTTCTTTGAGTAATTTGTTCTACAAAAGGGAATAGAAAAAATGGCATTGGAATGCACATAACATATTCGGTACTCGTGACATGGCAAAAGACCACATGCAAAAATTATAACTTATATATAAAGAAGCAATAAATATTTATTACCATTATTAAATTAAGACAAAATGTGTGAATTCCAACGAATAAAGTTTTAGCTGGGAAGGTACCATACAATTTTGGAAGTTTACAATCGATACTATTTGATTTTTAATTAGACACTTCAATTGAATTCCATAATCAACATACAAAAGTTCAATTGATTCTCATGCTTGAACGGCACTAAATTCAACACTGACAGAAAACTGACAGTTTATTTTAGTAGCGCGAAAGTATAAGACGCTTCTATTAAGTTTGAGTTTTAAAGTTTATTTCGTACGTTTTCTCGCATAACTTTGCATACATTTTTAGTAACAAATTTTAAACACTTAAGTTATATTGAAGACTTGTGATTAAATAAAGTGTTAGTGTATGAAAGCTTAAAATTACAAGAAAATAATAGTTTTCTAAGTTTTACGTGATTACTACTAAAATATTATTTTTACTGTTATTGTTCCAACTTAGTGATCAATTAATTAATTTAAAATGAGTTTAAGCCGTTTAAGATGTATCGTTAGGAGTGATTTGGTGAAAGCCTCAGTTTCTAGCGCTTCGGTTTCGAAACTTTGGGGACCTTGTACTAAGGAATTGAGGACTAGCAGTTCGCAGCGCGGGAGCATTACCCAACACAATTCAAAGCCAGATTGGAACCGCGCAGTCAGCGAGGCGGAGAAGATAGTTGGTTATCCTACTTCGTTCTTGAGTTTGAGATGGGTTCTAAGCGACGAGATCGCAAATGTAGCTCTTCATTTACGCAAGTTGGTTGGGAGCAACCATCCCCTTCTGAAAACAGCCAAGTGAGTTTAACAAATACAAAACACCGTCTTATTTGTCATTATGTAGTTATTCGAACACGCGAAAATTATTCACGCGATATTTTGCAATGCATATTGCGTTTGGCGTTACCTAAATATTTACGTCACGCCGATGTAAAAACGCAAAGTTTTCTATTTGGATACATTAAAGTTCTGATTTAATTCTGTTTACAACTGTAATTTCTTACTCTGAATATTTCTTATTTAAATTTATCATTAATACACACATCTAATGTACCTTGACAGGTCTACCCATTTCTAGAAATTAGATTTTTTTCACTGGGTTTCTCTGTGTTTGGAATTCTAAAGACATGCTAATTATATTATCACTTGAAGGTCAAATAAACCATTGTCTAGGACCTGACCTACCTAAATGCATTCAGTGCTGGATTAAGTTTCCTCTGACACTTTACCAAACTGGTGTGCATGATTGTTAAAGACCAGGGCCTCATTTATTATTCAGTGGGACCACAAACCGATAAGGTTGGCTTGGGTCCCTAAAGGTATCAAGTAAAAGTAAAAATCCATTTATCCAAATAAGGCGTACAAAAAACACTTATGAGTGTCAAAAAGAATACACAAAATACAATTCTAAAATATCTAAGTAAGGCACAAAATTGAATTCTGATACTTGAAAAAGCACTGTTTTGGCCTGTTGAGAAAAAACCTCAGAAAACTCAACAGTACTGCCTTTTTAAGTACACACTGAATTCATTACATTTCAAGAGACTGGTCCATTTAAGTAGATTTCGATGAAATAATTAGCATAATATTAGTTTCACAACACTAGCCAAATAAAGTTTTACAATACATGCAATAATTTCCTAATACATGTTTATTCACGTGTGAACAAATATTATGACTATTTTCTTAACGATAATTTATTTCCTGATAATGCAGGAAGCCCAATAATTATGTTGCTTATCACAATAAAATTAATGTGAGCTTGTTGATTTATAATAAGCCAAACTGAGTATGAGCTAAATGAATTGAACATATTAAATTTACTGATTACCATGTTTATTTACTTACTAGATATGTATATAATATATCGAATATATAGAGCAAAATGATAGTATTCTCCTATATTTTAAAACATATCATCTCTTAGGAACCTAATCTACAATGGGAAGAACAATATGCAAGCTTGGGGGCTCATTGTGCTTCTGGTTTCCAAAGCAGCTGGACACAGCCCTGAAATACCTGACATGGAACAGGATAAAGCTGCAGGAGTTCTGCACAGGTATTGACAATGATTTTATAAAATATATATATATATAAAATAATATAGAAGAAATTATTCACTGTAGTACCTTCTTCTAGTATCCCAAAACCTTTGTTTCTTAATTTTTATATTAATTCTGAATAACTGAAATTTGAGTTAATGGATAAATTAAATTGAATTCAATAATTTAGTTTGTAAATTTTGAAATACAAAACAGGAATGTGACACCCTTGATAAGTTCAGGGACCAAATTTATTATTACAAAATAATATAATAATTTGTGTTTCATCTACCACGTGAGGTTACCAAAAACCATCGGTCCCTCCGTCCGGGCGTCCTACGCTACGCTTGCCGCGTCACAGCCTCCACTCCAGAACTCGTCTGCTCCAACGGCTATCGTTCTACATACGACCGGCCCTGCCGCTTTATCTTGCTGAACCGGTGAGCTGTCGTTACATCTTGCTGATTCGGCGAGCTGTGCCTATGAAATTAGTAAAAACTGTTTGCAGCCAGCGCGCCCTAGCGGAGGTCACAGAGATGATCCGCACATCGCACCTGGTCATAAGGGACTGGTGAACATGAACTCTCGAGGGCAGGTGGCTGGGGAGCCTGGCGACATGATGTTTGGCAACAAGATAGCGCTGCTCAGCGGGGACTACCTCCTCGCCAACTCTTGCTCGGAGCTCGCCAACTTGAGGTAAAAATACTTTACCAGTTTTTTCTTAGCGCAACATCATTATCAGCTCTTAGTACGTCCCTGCCGAGGGGCACGAGCCTACTCGAAAAAGGAGTGTAGGCCTTAGTTGTCCTCGCGGGCCCAGAGCGGATTAATAATAATAAATATCCACTGACATTCACACACCGCCATCTAGCCACAAGTTAAGCGAGTAGCTTGTATTGCGAGTACTAAACAACTGATAAACATACTTATATACATTTTGTTTGTATACATTCATATTATATATTGAAAACACCCAGACTAATACCAACACATGTTCATGCACACAAATGTTTGTACTGCCTGGGGATCGAACCCGGAACCCTTGGTGTAGTAGCCGACGCGTCTCAATCATTATACCAAATGGGGCATCGAATTGGCTGACTTCATGCACTACCTTTGAATCTCTTCCTATTCGTATGCAGGTTTCCTCACGATGTTTTCCTTTACCGTAGGAACGTCGGATACACGTACATATATCTTCAAAAACTTAACGCAACGATGTTGATCCTGATCAGTTGTTAGTGTAAACAGAACATGAACCATCGTACAAAGACAATCTATATCGAGACCACCCGAAAATGTGGCCAAACTTATTATAAAAGGCACTTGTACTTAGAGCTCAATATTTATCATACCACCAATAATAGAATTATTCTCTTAGTCGTTAATAATGTTGGTGATTCCGGTACAATTATGCTTATTACTTTGTTAAGCATTACACCAGTTAACTTATGAATCAAAAATGATACAATCCACGGTGTACAATATGACATATAAAATTGATAAATAATACATGAATGAAGATTCAAGTCTCCATTCATTCCATTCCATCACTACATAGTACAAAACAAAGTCGCTTTCTCCGTTCCTATATCTCTATGCATGCTTAAATCTTTTAAACTACGCTACAGAGTTTAATGGGTATTAAATAGTAAAGAAATACTGAAACTTTAGAAGTTTCTAAAGTGATGTCGTAAATAATTAATATTTTTCCGCTTGCATTGCAAACGCAGGCTGAACCCTACGAGATTTATCAAAATAATGTTTTTATATACATCGTTCACAGTTTTCTGTAGTGTATTTTATATCAGCATTGCACCCGTGCGAAGCCGGGGCGGGTCGCTAGTAGATATAAGACAAATATTAAGTTTACCAGTTTCAATATTCTGAACTCATCTAAAGATGGTCGTGTGTTGCCTAATATAGTGTCCTTGACCGAAAAAGACATATATGGAAATAGTTGCGCAAAATGATGCGACAGACGCGCAGCATACAACATCTCCGCAATGGGACATATAATATTGCGACAAGTTCCTTTTTCTATGTAACTTTAGTCATTATGTCACATCGTCAACATTACAGTCCAAATGTCCACTGCTGAACGAAGGTCTCCCCTAATTATATCCACGCGGTCCAATCCCTAGCAGTTGATATCAATCTGATACCCGCCACCTTAACTAGGGCATCCGTCCATCTGGTTGGGGGTCGGTCTACGCTTCGTTTCCGAGAACCTTTCCGCCCCATCGGCCATCGGTTCTACGCACTATGTGCCCTGCCCACTGCCACTTCAACTTGCTAATCCTGGGGGCTATAACGGTCACCCTAGTTCTACGGATATCCTCGTTTCAGATCTTATCGCGTAGGGAAACACCTAACATAGTCCTCTCCATAGCATGCTAAGCACCTTGCGTTTTGCCTATTCAAGATGCTCTTAGCGAGCAACCACGTTTCGCTTCCGTATGTCTTAGCTGGCAACACACATTATGTTAGGTAAAATCGCATTGTAATTACTACTGAGCTCCCCATAGCTATTGTGCGCGAAGGCCTGTGCCCATTGGGAAGGCAGTAGGCCATTATTAGCTGATGATGCTGATAGTGATACTTATAATTTTAATGCTATACATACTAGAGCGTCGGTGGCTCAATGGTGTGGACTATTGCCTTCCAATCTGGAGGGCGCAGGTTCAAATCGCACTTACCGATGCCTTTCGAATTCTCGAAATTATGAACGTTATCCGGAGCTCATACAGTGAAACTGCGCGCGACTGCGAAAAGATTTAAAAGTTGTGCGATTAATGGAGGGTGCAGGTTTCAATCCCGCCACGCACCAATGTATTTTCGAAATTATATATACGTTATCCGACGCGAGGAAAATATCGTGAGGAATCCTGCGCCGGGCACGCCTGCGAAGAGATTCAAAGGTTGTTTGTGAAGTCGGCCAATCCGCACTGGGCCCGCATGGTCGACTAAGGCCTATACATCCTTAAAATTATTATTTAGGTATTGTTTTTATTTTTATTGTAATTTGATTATTGGTCCATGTTATGCTGATTGAAACAAATGAATTATTATTATTATTTTAAGGACACGCTAAGACGTCCAGACTATTATCTTAGGATATTTTTTTAAGTGTACCGGACGGTCAGGACGCTCGCCTGATGGTAAGTAATACGCCTGACCACGACTGAACTGCATTGAATGAGACCGAAAACTGATACTATGCAATAAAAAAAACAGTTGCTTTTTGTGGATTTATGACAAAACATTTAGTTACAGCTTTATTTATTATATATTATGAAGTAAGTGGGTACTTTTTTTCGTGTCTTTTACTTAAGACCAAGGGGGTTACCGCCATCTCTTAAAACAGTGTTACAATAATATTACTTCGTGTTTTCTGGTACAAAAATGCTGACGTATCATTATAACAATACTGTTTTAAGAGATCGTGGTTACCCCCAGGGCCTCAATTCTACTAATTTACTTCACATTACGTCACTTTACAATCCAACTGTAAATTTGGTATTCCGGTACAACTTTAATGTTAATGTTTTAAAATGGTGATTATTGTTAAATGAATTGTCTAATGATGTAACCAATGAAAATGTATCATAAAACAAAACGAATGAGTGCAAATTTTAACTTTTGAGGCGAAATAAGCGCATTTTAAAGTCAACGGAATCGGGGCCCCAGCTGTCTGCTGTAGTAGAAAAAGAAAAAATTGATCAACGCAACCTGTTCACAATCGCTATGTTATAGTGATTCGCCCGCGTTGCGCAAGCGTTGAAGTGAAAGTCATCCTTCGTCGCGAAGATCAGTGTTGCCACCTTAGTTTTAGAAATGGGGCTATTGGGGAAGGGCTATATCGGGATATATGGAGCTTTCAATAACCTACAAAAGATTTTCTGTACCAAAAATGCTGAAGATAGAAGAATATAAAGCGAAAAAAACTGCTTGTTATAAGTGAACAGGACGGTCAGGACGCTCACCTAATAATAAAAGATACGCCCAACCATGATATTATATAGCGGCATTGATTGAGACCATCAACTGTTTCCATCATCAAGTTATTTTCCTACATCAATGCCGCAATGCGGTCGTCACCCGAGACAACAGATGTTAGGTCTCTTATACCCAGTAATTTCACTAGCTATAGTGCCCTCATCCCGAAACACAAAAGTGCATAACACTCCTGTTTCACGGGACGATATTCGGCAGGCGGTACCTACTTACGACTCAGTATCGAGTCTACCACCTAGTAAAGTAAGTAGTTATAAGCATGGCGAAATACTTCACTTTATATTTTGAAGATCATGAAAAAGAACTAGATAGCCCTTACGGGCTAAATATTTAAAAAAGGGGGCTACCTATAGTAAAAAGTGCTAGATTTAGCCCCAAAAGGGATAAAGTGGCAACACTGCCGCGAAGATGCTAAATAACAGAGGCTAGTTTTGTATCCACATGAATGTCGATGGACGCCGTTAGACGGGCTTGTCTATGGGCAAAATTACCAATACACAAATAAGTATATTTTTTTATTCTGCTAGTTTTTAATGTCGTGGAATATCATTTATATTGATTGTTTCTTTTTAATAGTCGCATGCAGTTTGCATAGTGCAATGAATATGGATGTAATATTGTTATTTTGCACCAATTCGCATTGGGTCGCATGATGGGTTGCTACCCTTTACAATTACAATGTGGGAAGGCCTGTTCTATGAAACGATATAGGCTGATGTATAGTTTAACGTTCAATAAATGGTGATTATTATGTTTTACGCTTGTAGCATTCTTAACGCTAAATAAGCTTTGTTTTTTAGCACTTATTTTGTTGTCTACTTTTTAGGCATTTTAATAATTATTATAATTTATTTATTTACTCCATAAACAACATCACGTAACAATAGATCCAAAATTATGTTATAATAATACAATACAATTTAGTCATTTGTGGGACACTAGTGCCTGTTTAGGTTCATAGATAAAATAAAAAAATAAACAACGCGGGAATGTTGCCAGCCTTATGAGTACTATGTCACAGACTAGGGACAGTGATCTGGAACACCTTTTTTACGTTTTGTAGGTTTCTTAGTTTTTATTAGTGTACTTAATATTAATTTTTAATAGTATTATGATATCAATACATACAAATAGCCTATAAAAGTTTTAGACGCACCAAAACAAATTACGGCTCGTAAGCGTCTCCTTAATTAATAAGATCTTTAAAAAGCACAATGTTGCTGTAATCTAGAGAAAATTGCCCGAAACTGTGCATTTGTTCAAAAAATAAATAAAATAGGCAATCGTATTAAATTTGCGAATGTTACAAATCACAATGGATGTGAATCAATTTAATTTAGGCCATAACATCCATTTGTGAATATTTGCTATTAGAAAGTAGACACGTCAAAAGAAACTAGTATAACTGGAGACATCATTATTTTATTATTAGTTACTAGCCAGATCTGAATTTTTTTTTAATCCGAAATTTTTAATATTGGGTCATGTTTGAATAAGTGATCGATGATGAAAACCTTCAATAATTTGATAATTTGATTGGAGCTATTTTATCTTAATAATGTTGAGTCCTAATACTAAGACTTAGACAATATTTCATTTTCATAAATTTTTTTCTTTGGTTCCACTTCAGACCAGTGCCTTGACAAAACTGTCTTGGCTCAAGCTGAGTGGCCACCATTTTGATAGCATAAAATATTATTTAACATGTTATAATTTGAATTGCACTAAATAAATATTTTTCTTTCTTCCTTTCTAATTATATTACTGACAACCTTCGTCTCAATTCGTGAATAAATATCTGTTGATCTTCACGGAGAAGTTCTTCTTGTCTCTATAAGACGAGTTGATGATTTCATTTTCAATCAGTGATATAAAGGCCCGTACTCTCGAATCTTTATTAAAATCGAGTTACAAAGGGATGGCGCTATTTATCGTATATCCTTTTCTTACTCTATTCAAGTAAAATATCCTGAGTCTCGTTCTAAAATACGGGCCTTAAGTAATGTGTCATTTTTTAAATGCAACTGAAACATGTATTGCATGTTTTGTCAATACCGGCTTGCGCTCGTGCATGTGAATACTAAGTAGTTTCCCGTAATTAAAATTACCTACAGTAATTAGGTATTTCATAAAAAACATTTCCGATCGCCTTTTTATACAATAATATAAGTAGTTCCTTTTCACGTTCTTGCGAGAGTGCCTAACGACTGTACGATTTTAGTTACTCCTTATTTTGGTCAAAATATCTGGCCACCGCAAAAAGGGAGAAATGTTTATTTCTGTGACAGAAACTATTGTATAGTTTCCTTAACCCTTTGACACCTTAAGGCGCCAGACACAATAGATTTTCTATTGTGTCTGGATTCCCGGCGTTTAATGGGTTAAACATCAAAACTGAAATCTATAGACACAAAGGTATACCACTTAGCACGAGCCATTGTGATGAAGACACTATGACGCTGGTCTTACATGGATAGGGAGCTAAGAAGGTTCTTAGAATACAATAAATAAATATTCACTGATATCATACAGCGCCATTTAGTCTCAAACTAAGCATTTAACCTGTAATATGGGTACTAAGAGTGTCGGTGGCTCAGTGGTGTGGACTGTCGCCTACCTACCGGGAGGGCTGAGGTTCAAATCCCGACACGTACCAATGTATTTTCGAATTTCCGAAAATATATGTACGTTATCCGACGCTCTTACGGTGAAGGAAAACATCGTGAAGAAACCTTTGTGTGTGAAGTCGTCCAATCCGCACTGGGCCCGCGTGGACGACTAAGGCCTAATCACCCTATACGGGTAGGCTCGTGCCCCTCGGTGGGGGTACTAAACAACGGATAAACATACTTATATACATTTTTTTGTAAAAACATACATATTATACATAAAAAACACCCAGACCAATACAAACAGTTATTTATTCACACAAATGTTTGTACTGCTCGAGGATCAAACCCGGAACCCATGGTGTAAGAGTCGATATCTCAGCCACTTACACTATATGGGTCGTCAAAATAAGAATACAATTTTCATCCCCATCCCCCCCAAAAAGCTTTGACATATCAAAAAAGTAGCTCTGTCGATCTAAAACTCCACGTCTCTATTTGGCGCACAGATGGCCGTAGAAGTTAGATAAACTAACTGTTCTTGAAGGTGAAATATGCTACTATTACTTACTGACTAAAGCCATTGGCCTCAAGACTAAACATTGCAGGTTTTCGGACCGTAACCCGCCACACTTGTCCAATGTGTATTGGGGATCCGCAAAGAATCTTTAGCAGATATTTTATTTATTTCAGTAGGAAACATATAGTACCTACATCAAAATATAAGTAAAGCGTATACATGTACCAAGAACTTGCTATGTTTCCGGTTTGACACTTAATTCAAATGTTTCATCATGTCAGCTCATTGAAGAAGAGACAAGAAAATATTTACAAGAACATAAAAAAATACCACAGTCATGTAGCTTACAGAAATTAACAAAAAGGAAAATAACAGGCGGACATGAACACTGAACTTCGGCTACTACACCAAGGGTTCCGGGTTCGATGCCCGGGCAGTACACATATTTGTGTGCATGAACATGTCTGTTTGTACTGGTCTGGGTGTTTTCTGTGTATAATATGTTTGTATTTGCAAAAAAAATATAAGTACGTTTATTAGTTGTTGAGTACCCGTAATACAAGCTTCAAGAAAAATGTATATAAGTATGTTTATCCGTTGTTTAGTACCCATAATACAGGCTTCACGCTTAACTTAGGGCTAGATGGCGCTGTGTGAATGTCAGTGGATATTTATTATTATTATTATACGAGTCCCTACTCGCGCTACTGGCACGTGTCCGGTCGCTTTTCTCCCCAAACTTATACTAGGTTGTCTAGTCCCCCTGCAACGCCCTAAGCCGAGGTTCGCGTACCTTTCTTGGACACCCCTAGGCTCGTTGCATAAATTTTTAGGCTGAGAGCCATATGCGCTCGCCAATTGTCCGGTGAAGCTGTGAACGCCACCTGCGACAAACAGCGATAAGTCATTCCGAAAAAACAAGATCTACCTGACCCGACAACCCTAGACAAAATGTCATGGCGCATAAAAAATAGGAGAGCCTACCCTACGAGTACGTGAAGTGGGAAGACAAAGGAATAAGAAGATAACGCCTATATTACTGATGCGTACTGCACAAGACAGCTTTCGGGCTTTACATCGTTGCGTCGAGGTCAACTTTATGCTGAACTTATAAATTTTAGAAAGGTTCGAGTTGTTGATCTCTGATAGCCTTCACGACTGCCGTATATGGTCTTCATATATATATGCGTCTGCACAAGCCTTAGTAAACGATTTCGTACACTTAAAAACGAAAGTCTTTAAGAAATGCGTCCTACATGTACTAATAAAGGTAGTTCAGACATGAACATTGTCTGCGGGTTTACGATTTAAAGTCACTCAACGGGCAATATAGCGAACTATGCTTGAGCTCAGTCACAGATTTTTGTATTCTTATATCTGTCCACTGAAATGGATAAAATTAGTAGATGTTATTCGTTATAAAACACAAGTAACTGAAAGAGCGCGCCTGATCGGCAAGTTGAAGTAGTAGTGAGCCGATCAGCAGAAGAAGCGTTAGCAGAACCGAAGGTCGGTGCCGTAGTTTGAGCAGACGAGTTATGGAGTGGCGATCACGTCTTCGCAAGATAAGATTACTACTGATGTATTGATTACATTACATAATGGGATGGGACTGCCCACAGACATCCGAATATACAATTAGACTGGACAAGCCGCTAAGTTTATAGGCAGTCCCAGTGTCGCAATTTCTTTTCGGTTCTTACCTGTACAGTTATTATATTCTTGGTAAATTTACTGATTCATTGCGATGATGGGGCATGTTACAATTGCACAGGATGCATTTTGGGTAAACGGTTATTTCTCTTCTAATATTCGTGTGCGTCTTGCTCGTCTCACAGAGCGTAACTGGTAGCCAGTGTATGATCGTGAGCTTACTTTGTCGCACTAAAAACGCGGCATCTCTGTTTGGGAAATCTGTGGGACTGCCTTTAATATCATTAGGCACGGCTTTTAGCTCCTGCGACTAGCTAATTTATATTTATATATCTCAATCCTGCATTGTTAAATTCTTTCACCTAGATTACAATTTCTTACAAACTATAGACAATTATCTGAAGATAAATTTAACTCTTTTGTAACTACTACGACGGAACCCTCATCGAGCAGTCCTGACTCGCACTTGCTTCTTTTTCTAACTATTGTAATATGCAAAATAGGGTTGTTACGCACGCCGAAGTGACTGACTTGCGTACTCCAATTTATAATCGCATTAATTCGCCGCATGAATGATAACAATGCTTTTATAATCACTATAACACGCAGTTGTGAATGAAAGTGGTTGTCTATGTGATGGTATATGATACCAACGGCCTAGTTAAATAGTCGTGTGTCGCTGTCGAATTTTTCGAGAACGAGACTTAACCGTTTTTCTATTTAAGAAACAGTTCCAGAAACAGTTTTAGTTGTAACTGGTTTTCTTCGATTCACGAATTAGAAGTTTCGCAATTGTTTCAATCGTTACGCGACGTAAATATAGTTCTCGGAAGTAAATATAGTTTGCGACTTGAACTATTTTGAAAAACGGTTCTATCGTCGCGGAATGTATAACGCATAGATTTTCCAATTCGGATGTCTGTGGTATAACTGTTTTAAAAACTAGTTTCTCCTTGCGACGACCGAGTCTACTACTTAGGCATAGCGTTTTCGTTGGGCAAAAGAGAAATTGATAGGTTTGCGCCGTTAGCGATGACGTCATGTGCTCTGTAATATGAATATTAGCGATGTATGTTTTTTGCTGGTTTGTGTGGCCGACTTGTTGTAATGGATGAGAATGTTATTTATTTACAACAATATGGTTGGAAAGGAACATTTTTTCTATGTGATAGTGAGCAAGCGAGCTTACGGCAAGTCTGGTTGTAAATGACACCGTCGCCCATCGACAAATTGCAATACCAGAGGACATAGAAATGCGTTGCTGGCCTTTTAAAAGCGAATACACTGTTTTCTTCTAGGTCTTTTGGATTATATTGGTGATGTTTTCACGGCTGTAATTGCTAACTTGTAAACGAACTTTCGAACTGAAATTTGTGCGTATCGACTACTAACCCTATTGTATAGGTTATGTACGTACCTTCACATTACATAAATATAAAAAAATATGTGGGTACCTACTGCACGACGATCAAACCCTTGGTGTAGTAGCAAACATATATCAACCAATACACCATTTGGATCGTCAAGTTAAATACTTATGTTATTTTCACATTAAATGTTAATAACGATCGTGAGGTTATCCGGTTCTATAAACATTACAGTGTCATTACTAAATTAAGGGTTCCGCAATGAACTGCGGTGTGACGTCACATGCGCGTGCGCAAGCTTTACGGCAGACGAAGGACGCCCAGATGTTTGCGCCAGACTTGGTGCAATACCCTAGCACTCGATTTGTGGTTACATTCTTTTAACTCGTACAAAAGAATGTGATTCTAGGATTGCCACTTTATTTGGAAATGTCTGGAATTACAGAATAATAAATATATATAAATAAATATCCACTGACATTCACACAGCGCCATCTAGTCCCAAGTTAAGCGTGAAGCCTGTATTATGGGTACTTAACAACGGATAAACATACTTATTTTCATTTTTTTTTGTAAAAACATACATATTATACATAGAAATCACCCAGACCATGACAAACACATTACACATTACAGAAGCATTGTGAAAGCGAAATTTGTGAGTGTGTTAATTCTTTACGTGAAATCGGCGGAATAGATTTGGATGAAAGTGCAACAATAAATATTAACTTAGTATAACACATAAGGTATATATTACTTCCATGGAAATGGCAAATTTGCGGTAAAACCACGGCGCACTCCTAGTAATTCAATTTAGTACTAGGTGGTAGACTCTGCACTGAGTCGTCTTGAAATTAAAGTTACCACCACAGTGCCAGATATCGTCTCGTCAATTAGAAGGGCTTTGCAATTTCAGACTTTCCAATTAAATGATGTTTTATTGTTTGCATATGTTTGTGGACATTATTAGTGCCTATAATACAATATACTGTCTAGGAACAGAATTCACGAAATGTTGCTACTGTTTTTCGTGAGTAATAAATTAATGTGTAGTCAAAACATAGAATCTCATTGAATCCGTACAAAGAAAGCATCAAGATATGCGTCCCTTGAGTTGGTTTTGGTTGTTATATAAACATAAGACAAAGATTACAGATCTCTCTCGAACCGCGCTACTTCTACGGAATAATGATCGCCGGAACTTTAGAGAAAGTTTGTCCTAACTCCCGAAACTTCAAACATTTATTTAGGACGGCGTACAAAATATATACAATTATAATCTTAAATCTATGAATAAAGTGTTGCCTTAGTTTTAAGCCCCACGTACACCTAAATAAAAAGTCCTTGCAACCAATGATATTCAGTTTAAATAAAGGGAGATAAGACACCTGTGTCTCAAAAACGAACAGCCAAAGAGAATACAGTTGTAGGTTCTTTGTTCTTTGTGTAGGCAAATGTACGCTCATTCGAAATATGTGTGTTCGGAACACTTTCAGTTGTTTTGTGAGCATATCACGAATCTATACTTTTTACATGACTGCTTAAGTATTTAACCATCATTGCCTGCTAGTGCCTGCGAAGTAGACTTAAACTTGCTTTGTGAATATGACATATACAATTTATTTAATGTGGTCATGACAAGAAATTATTTTTTTTAATGCTTTTAATTGTTATAAATTGAGCCAAGGGTTATATATGCTGATTACATTTATTCCTTATTGATATATTTTTAATACATTTAGGAATCAAGAGCTGGTTGAGCTGATGTCGTCAGCTGTACGAGACCTGGCCGAAGCAGAGTTCCTCGGAGAGAGGGATGAGCAGAACAACCCCCTGCCTTCCCGCCCGATGCCAGAGTCGGAGTGGGGCCCAGGTTCTGGTGAGTTGAAGCAATTTGAGTTCTATTTCAGGGCTTTTTAGGTGGAGAATTGGTTTTCTTGTGCTATGTCGTATCTTATATGGTTGGTTAGCAACTTGTGCTAGTATTATGTTTTTATTTTATGGGTAGGCAATGAGCAGACGATTAACCTTATGATAAGTTAAAAAAGAGCGTACACACTTCTAAAAGGCCAGCATCGCATTTCTGGGACCTGAGGTCTTGCAAATGTCCATGGGCGGCGGTGTCACTTACCATTAGGTGAACTGTATGCTTGTATGCCTCCCGTTCAATAAAAAAAATACCCCGAAGGAGATACACACAACCTTAAAAAGATAGGAAAAGGGAATAAGGACAAGAAAGACTACTTAAACTACTACGTTAAATGAGCTGATGATGAACTGATAAACATTCATAACTATTTATTGTTATGTATATATTTCTATGTACTTACACCAATGTCTGTATATATTGAACGCCCAACCTTTAGTCTCGTATCCAAACTTTACCAATCACCAAGTTAGTATTATTATTGCCAACAAAGTTTCTAAACTTGAATCTTAGCGTACCTATGCATTTATACGCTTATTTGTTGAAACAAAGCAGTCGAAACCTATTCACGGCTCTGTTTAGACATCGTTAAAGCTTTATGCTTTGTTTGTAACTACCTCTCTACGAATTGTTAAAGCTCGCATAGTTTTTCATACCAGCCTTTAAATTCCCTTTCTCTTTACAAGCAAATGGTCTTTTTAGCTATGTTTATTGTGCGAAATATCGCCAGTAAAAACACAGAAGTGCATTGGGAAGAGGGTAGCTAGGGAGCTATTACACCATTACGCTTGATCTTCGGGCAGTACAACCATTTGTGGGCATGAACTTGTCTGTTTGTATTAGTATGTTTGTCCGTTGTTTAGTACCCCGTAGCATAGCATCTTGCTTGAATAAGGGCTACTCCTAGATAGTGCTGTGTGATTGTTGTGGATATTTATTTACTACTAGCAGTGCCCCGTGGTACAAGTTATTCTTCCGCAGTAAAACGTAGCCTATGTATATTTATTTCGGGTGTCAGTCAACCTTTTACTAAATGTTATTAAAATCGCTGCGTTAAGACTAGCGACGCGCGTCATCGTCGGATCAACATTACTTGATTTTAGTAAATAAAAATGTCTTTTCGAAGATACAAGTACTCCAAGTTTTTCCTTATTACATCAACTATCTGCCAATAAAAGCTCCGTTAAAATCGGTCTAGCCGATTTCATAGATTACCCGGAACACACAAACAGAGGGACAACATTTTTAATAATTGTTGATGTATGTAGGTACGGTATAATTTATTCATATACATGAAAAAAAATTACTTCAATATTACAAGCAGACACCCCAACTTTGTTTATATGTATAGATTATGTTTATCCATTTTGAGTTCCAATAGTACAAGATTGGGCTAGTTAGTGCTGTGTGAATGTCATTGGAAATTTATTTAACCCATTAGACAGATTGCTCGGCGTGTGAGACGTTGAAGGAATGGTGATTGTGTGCCGCATTTCGCATACGAGTTGTTTGAACGGTCAATGCGAACTAACATCCGCTATGCTTATGTCAATATTAAATGGACGGCGTTGTTGGTTTTACTGGCTCAGTTTCTGACTTGAGTTTAAGGAGACACAATGAAAACGTCGTGAGAATACTGGTAGTGGGCAGGGCACAATGTTTAGAGCCTATGGGGTGTTAAGGTTTTCGAGTGGCGTCCGCGCAACGGGAAACGAAGTGAGGCCAACCCTCAAATAGATGGACTGATGACCTGGTGAAGTTGTAGCTGATGGATGTCGACTGCTAAGGATCGGATCGCGTGGAAGTCATTAGGGGAAGGACGGAGGTCTTCGTTCAGCAGTAGACATATTGGCTGTAATGATGATGATGATGTATGTCAATTTCGGCGGCGCTGTTAAATGAGATTTTACTAAGAGCCCTAATAAAATTATAGATGTAAATGTCAGTTTGTTTTGCACGCCTCTACGCAACAACTACTTTACTGGAATTACATGGAACTTTGTGCACATAACTGGGCCGTATAAGAAATACCGTAGTTATACGTTTTATTTCAGGCAAAACTATTTCGATAGATTAAAATTGTAGGTATGAATGTCAATTCTGACGAGACTTTATAATTACAGAATTTAAAAAAATATGTACTAGTTTTTAAATTTTGTATGAGAAATACAGTCAACGTCCCACTTTATTAGTAAACTTAACACTAACCGTGATAGTAACCCGCTATCACACTTTACCGGTACATTTCGTGTTCGCGAATGGTTTTCGAGTGTCAAACTAGTTTGGTTTGACTACATTCCTGCACACTAGGTGACCCGCGCATAGGGTTGCCAGGCGTCCGGATAAAGCCGGAAATAGGCTTTTTGATTTGCAGTCCGTTTCAAACTTGCGATACCCCATGGCACTTCTTTTTTCTTTATTATGTGAAATTCCTAAAAATGCGAGATGTTCGGCTTTTTTACTCAGTTAGGTACTATGTTATTAGATTTACTAGGTTGAAGACTCGATACTAAGTTATATCCCAGATATCGTCCCGTGAATTGGGAGGGTTTTGCACTTTTGTGTTTTGGGATGTGGGTACTGTTGCTAGTACAATTACCGGATATAAGAGACCTAACATCTGCCGTCTCAGGAGAAGGGCACTAGCCAATGTTAAAAGAAAGTAATGTCTTCCTACTGATATTTATTTCGTTCAACACTATCTGTCATGTTCACACCCTCGCGTTTACTGAATGCCATTAATAAATTTAGGTCTAGATGGCGCTGTGTAAACGGCTCTGGATACTTACATTTCAGAGGCAGGATATCTGTCCGGCTATTACTTACTACCTGGCAACCCTACCCGCGTACAATACCGCGCGCCATTACAATTCAAGAAGGCGCACGCGCAGGATCCACGCGCCCTGAATGCCGCCAGATATACGTGACTGTGATAGGGCTGTGGTGTAAAAGCTATTTAATCTAAACCTTTTCTTTTCTATTATTGTGTTTTTTATTTCCTCATCATCATCAGCTAATTAAAAGTCCCCACCGAGCCGACCCGTAAAGGGTCTATAGGCTTTTTTTTCGAACTGACTACTGCTGTTGGCCTCAGATGGCCTTTACAGCTTCACCGGGCAATATGGGTCTATAGGCGTTAGTCGTCCCCGCGGGCTCAGTGCGGATTGGCCGTCTTCACGTACAACCTTTGAATTTTTTGCGTAGGTGTGCGCAGGTTTCCTTACGAAGGTTTCCTATCCCGTAGGAGCGTCGGATAAACTTACATATAATTTCAAAAAATCGAAAACATTATCAAGAGCGTCGGTGGCTCAATGGAGTGGACTGTCGCCTTCATACCGGGAGGGCTGAATTTCAAATCCCGACACGTACCAATTTGTTTTCGGATTTTCGAAAATATATGTACGTTATCCGATGCTTTTACGGTGAAGGAAAACATTGTGAGGAAACCTTCATGCAGATTCGAAGGTTGTGTTTGAAGTCGGCCAACCCGCACTGGGCCCGCGTAGACTACTAAGGCCACTCTATACGGGTAGGCTCGTGCCCCTCGATGGGGACGTTTAATGAGCTGATGATGATGTGAACATATTGGTACGTGACGTTTTATCACATTGAATTAGAGATGCAACAAGGCTATATCATAAACTATTTAGTATTTATAGTACTTATTAAATTTAGATATTTTAAGTTTATAGTCTTGCTAAATAAAATACTGTTTTATAATATACAAGTAGCTTGAGCGGTATTCAAAATAGCACTGTGTAAGCAGGCAACATAATAAAAATACGTCAGATTTCACTAGTAGGTACAAAGTCAACAAAACTGTGTAACGTTTTTGGACTTGCTAACACGTTGCGTATACAGAATATATTGTGGAAGGAAAAACCTGATTTTGTGCGGTTATTTCACCTTTTGTATTCAAATAGAGACATTTTAGGAAAATACTTTTGAGGTTGCCTCTTTAAAAGTAACTCTACCTAGAAAAACAGACAAGCTGCTTCGATGCAAGACTATTTTGATTAAAAAATAGTAAAACATTAAAATATAAAATGGTTGCGCTACTCTTAGGGATAAAGCTAAGAGATAAAATCAAAGGCGAAAAAAATGGTTTATATTATAGAAACACATATGAAAGTCAAGTGATGTAAGCTTCGAATTTCACATAAAACTGGCATAAAAATACAAATAATTTAAAGTAAACCTTTTTTATAATTTGAATATATATACCAATTCAGATAATGTTTTGCTACTAAACAATTTAAAGGCAAAACCATATTTTAGACACGCTTTTTATTAATAAAATATATTAGTCAAAGTAATATTAAAAATAATAAAAACTAATATTAAAAATAATACATAATAATCCTTAAAATTCGCTTTAATCTATAAAAAGCAACGGTGGGCGAATGCACAATTTGTTGAGTTATGATATGACAAAAAACATCACAAATTGATTCAAGAACTGGTTTTCACAAGTTCGAGAGGCAGACAGTTATTCTAATAGGATTTTTTACGATACGAATACCGTTTAGATACTTTTACTAACATAGATATACTAATGAAATTAAATGGTTTCAATTTTACTAGTCACCATATGCAACAGTTTTACAAAAAAAATTTTTGTATACGTAATATATGTGTATACAGGTTAGGTGGCGGTAGAGATGGATGTCAACTGCAGGGATCGGTCCGCGTGGAAATCATTAGGGAGGCCTTCGTTCAGCAGTGGACATAATTGGGCTGTAATGATGATGATGATGATGATGTGTATACAGAAAAAGGAAACGTTTTAATTGGAGCTTATAGTAGGTACCTATTTGTTATTAAATGTTAACAAACTTTCTTCTTTTTCTTATCGAGTGGTTTTGGTCCGATACGGGGCTCGGTTAAGCTTCCCTCCGGAAAACGGATTCATAGTTCTTCTATGAAAATGAGGTGTTGATCTTTTCAAATTAGGGTTTCAATCGCACAAAGCGACTTTCAGTATGCGGTCTCTCGTGGGTTTTGAACCCACGACCCCTGGTTAGTGCAACTTGACCACGGAGGCAATAAGATATTACACTATTTTTTACAAAGTGACATCTTTCACTATCATCATCATCAGCCTACCCTTACGCGGGTGTATAGGTCTTAGTCGTCCACACGGGCCAGTGCAGATTGGCCGACTTCACGCACAACTCTTGAATCTCTTCGCAGGCGTGCGCAGGTTTATCTCGTGTTTTCCTTCACCGTGAAAGCGTCGGATAGTGTACATCTGATTTCACTCAAACGAAATAATTTTGAGATTATAAGCCATTTATTGTTCATTATTGTTAAATTAATTTGTAGACAGTTGTCACTGACTGTTCACAAATCTTGAGTGTGTTAAGAAAAACCAGTATACTTACTACTTACACGTGTCATATCAAATTACTTTATTCGTAACAGATTTTTCATACGATTTGATAATTTATTTTATAAAATACAATAAAATATTAAAATTATTTATGACATTTAATACGTGTGTAAATATAATTTTGAGTACCTATTTCTAAATATTGTGAGTCTCTGATGAAGTGAAGAAAAGGTAAATAATAATAAAATTAAGGCCCGAATGCGTTTATACATGTGACTGGTAACCCTAAATAAGTATACTCAATAAGGAACAATGTAGGTGCTTCCCTCATTCTGCTGACCTTACTTTTATTGCTTACTCATTAAAATTTAAATAGATATTTCTATTTCATCATCATCAGCTCATTACACGTCCCCACCGAGAGGCACGAACCTACTCGTATAGGATGGACAGGCCTTAGTCGTCCACGCGGCCCAGTGCGGATTTAACGCACAACCGTTAAATCTCTTCGCAGGCGTGCGCAGGTTTCCTTACGATGTTTCCTTCAACGTAAGAGCGTCGAATAAACGTACCTATATTTAAAAAAAACAAAACACATTGATCCTGTTCATGTTATAATATGTTTGACATGCTGTTTTGCTAACAAAAAGATTTTCGAGTTCAACATGCCATAATATAAAACCAGTGGTTTTGGTGTCGTAGTTATTTGATCATTACTCTTTCGAACAATCGAAAAGGTACCGTTTACTTGACCTACGTAGCAAGACTAGCAAGGCTAAGCAACGAAACATATGAATGGGCAAGATACGCAATAGAAATCTTACGTCGCGGTCGGTGTTACTAAAAAGGTCAATTTGAATTTGGTGAATATTGTTTTACTGCCTAGCCTAGGTTCACTGTTGGATTTGATTGCCGCATGAATTCGAGGGTCGTAGGTTCGCATCCTGCGGGGAGACCGCATAATTAAAGTCACTTTGTCCGGTATTTCCCAGTTTGGTTAAGACATTTTTGTATGTTACAAAGTTTTCAGGACGGTAAGGACGCTCACGCTTCGGATTGTTTATTATATGGAAGAGCGGAACCTCCTAACACAGGCTTCTCTTGCCTGAATGGAGGTTCTAAATCACAAGATCAGGGCAAAATATTGTAATTTTTTATGTTATTAGCGTACAGGACGGTCAGCCGCTCACCTAATGGTAAGTGATACGTCTGACCATGACAGAGCGGTATTGAAGGAGACCAACAACTGATATACAGTTATTATTCTCCATCAATGCCGCACTGCGCCCGTTCCCTGTTCTCTTATACCCAGTATCAGTTATTTGTCTCTCATTGTATGTATGATTTTTGCATATTACATTAACCGGTATTTATGTTAAGATATTATTTAGGA
Source organism: Leucinodes orbonalis (assembly GCA_019425675.1). NCBI lineage: Eukaryota > Metazoa > Arthropoda > Insecta > Lepidoptera > Crambidae > Leucinodes > Leucinodes orbonalis. The sequence goes on from PQWD01001016.1 coordinate 166,845, forward strand.
TGCTTTTCCAACACTCTTACGGTGAAGGAAAACATCGTGAGGAAACCTTCATGCACGCCTGCGAAGAGATTCGAAGGTTGTGTGTGAAGTCGTCCAATCAACACTGGGCCCGCGTGGACGACTAAGGCCTAATCATCCTATACGGGTAGGCTCGTGCCCCTCGGTGGGGACGTATAATGAGCTGATGATGATGAATGTTATTTACCTGTTTGTCTCTTTTGATGCCGCTCTGTCATGGTCAGGCATATCATTTACTATCAGACGATGGTCCTGTTCACTTCATTACATAAAAAAAAATAAGGTCGTGTGTTGTTCCAGAATGGGAATGCATCGTAGAGCCTTTGCCCATGAGTGGCGTATCGGGCTGCTTGACCAGGGAGTGGGTAGCCGGCACGTGCTAGCAGCCGGTGCTTTACTCGGCAGAGCTGTTCTGCAGCGCTGAAGCTCGCTGGACACAAGCCCGCCTTGCAGACACAGGTAATTTGCACATTGTTATGTTATTACCGTTTTTGGACAGGTATTTGCGGATTTTAATGTTAAGCCGTTTGCAGACAGGTATTTTGTGCATTTTAATGTATTTTCATTTGTAGTCAGGTATTTTGCGTAATTCAATGTAAACAAATCCGTTTGTGGACAGGTATTTTGTACATTGAATGGTATTTACCGTCGATAAATAAGTTCTAACCTTATAATAATATAATAATAATAATAATAAATATTTATTTGCTGGAATATGGTACAAGTTGTTGTTGAGATTAGTGCTTCCGACATACTCTATCGAAATTCGATGTGCAAATGTTCTTGATTGAAGTTATACAACAAAAATGTTACTGTTATCAAAATAAGCTTTTATAATTTGCTAGTTACATATGTCTATACTGTCACATTAATGTTATGTCAAGGTTACGGAATTATAAAATGTCAAAGTTTGCACTCACATTCATCATTTTGGTCACAATATATGTATAAATTATGGATATAAAGGTTGTAATTATTGTTACATCTTGAGTTTATAATTAATTTAAATTACAATTTGTCCAAATTTATAGATTAGTTACATAATACCACAAGTCAATTTAAAAATGTATTTTTTTTTCATTTAGATAATCATTTACTGAATAATACATTTTGTTAATAAGAAAATTAAAGAATTTATTTTTAAATTCTTGATAAGGCAGAGTTTTAATCGTTGCTGGCATTTTATTGAAAATCCGTACTGCCATACAATTGACATTTTTAGAGTAAAGTGTTAGTCTTTGGGGTGGGACTACTAAATCGTTTTCTTTTCTGCCTCTATACCCCGGGTATTTTTTAGATTCGAACAAAGCTCTATGTTTATATACAAATATTCCCATTTCGAAAATATATAGACAGGGAATGGGCAAAATATTCATTTTTGCGAATAAAGGTTTACAACTGACTCGATATTTCACTCCACAGATTGATCTAACACATTTCTTTTGAGCCTTAAAGATTCTTGACATATCAACCGAATTGCCCCACAATATGATACCATACCGCAATAATGAACCCACATACCCATGATACGCAGTTAAAGCAGCATTTTCGGAAACCGTTTTCCTGAGTCTGCTTAAGGCGTAAACAAATCTGTCTATTTTACCAACTAATATGTCTATATGTATTTTCCAATCACAGAATCTATCAATTGTCACACCTAAAAATTTACTAGAAATCACTTCTTCGATTTTATTTTTATCCAAATTGATATCCACGTTTTTATTTATGCTACTTTGCTTGGTTATAAATTTAATGTATTTTGTTTTTCCCATATTTATTTTTAAGTTATTATTTGTTAGCCATTGAATTACGTTTTTTAAATTTCGACAGGTTGCAGCTTCAAGATCATTTAAAGTTTTTGCTTTAATAATGAGCGTAGTGTCGTCTGCAAACAAAATACATTTTTGATCTACACTATCGGGTAGGTCGTTTATGTATACTAAAAACAATAAAGGGGCCAGTACGCTGCCTTGGGGTACGCCGCACCTATTAAAACTATATGTAGAGCAGTGTTCTTCTTTTGTATTTCGAGAGATCCTCGAAATTTGGACACATTGCTGGCGATTGGATAAGTAACTTTCTATCCATGATAGAGCCGTGCCTCTTATACCGTATCTCTCTAATTTATGTAAAAGTATATCATGTGAAACGTAATCGAATGCCCTGCTCATATCGAGAAAGAGAGCCAGTGTATGGTAGCTATCATTTAAGTTACAAGTCACTTCTCTCATGAGATGGAAGCAGGCCAATGTGGTAGAACTGTTTTTCCTGAAGCCAAATTGTTCATTTTTAAATAGCCTTTCTGTTGTCATAAATGAGCTTATTTTGTCATAAAATACCTTTTCAAATATTTTTGCTAATATTGGTACTTTAGCAATTGGTCTATAGTTATTGATCTCATCCTCTGGTCCATTTTTGTGAATTGGTTTGATAACAGTTCGCTTTAGTAGCGTAGGAAAGCGACCCTCGGTCAATGATAAATTTATTATGTGTGTTAGAGGTTTAACAATGTATTGCGCACATTTTTTTATTGTATCCGTATTAATGTTATCATAACCAGTTGATGGTGAGTTTTTAAGGCCCTTGATTATTTTCAATATGTCATATTCGTTTACCGGAGTAAGGAAGATACTTTTTTTGTGAAAAGGAATATTAATTGGCACATGTCGAACTTTTTTGTTTTGTTTGGCTCCAGTAGAGTTCGTCAGGTTTATAAAATAATTATTAAATAAATCACATATCTTTTTTGGTTCATGTTCAATATTTTTGTCACATTTGATTTTCTTTATTTCATTTATAATAATCGAATTTTGTGTACATTTCTTTATGACGTCCCATGATGTCTTACAAATATTTTTAGACTGATTTATATAATTCATATTTGTTATTTTTTGGGCTGCATATAAACAATTTTTAAAGATTTGATTGTATTGTCTATAGTGTTTTTTGGCAATATTTTTATTTGATTTAGAAAGTCGATATTTAATATATAGTTGTCTTTTATGTATACTACTCCTTTTGATACCTTTAGAAAGCCACGTATTTTTTAATTGTTTAGCAACTCTTTTTATTTTTATTATTGGAAAGCATAAATTATATAGCAAAGTAAATAGTTCATGAAATTTTTGAAATGCATCATCCATATATTTTTCTTCTAACACTTCTGAGAATGATAATTGCGAAATGTACACCATAAACTTTCTCATATTATCTAAACACATGTCACGCTTGTATTCAAACCAATATTTTATCCTTTTATTTGAGTTATGTTCCATTTTTATTTGAAAAGAAATGCTTTGGGCAGTTTCATGGTCTGATAAACATAAGTGATGCAGCTTTGAAGTAATATTATGGTTTAAGTTGCTCACTATTAGATCCAGACATGCATTGTTGCGAGTAGGTTTTTTGATATGACAGGTTATGTTAAAATTTTTAAGAATGCTCTTTAATTCCCTGGAATATTGATTGTCTTTTACAATGTCGATGTTCCAGTCACCGCATAAAATAATGTTTTTATTACGTTTCCGTGATAACTTCTCTAATAGGGACTGAAGTTGTTCAAAAAACAAATCTGGTTTTGATGCTGGAGTTCTATAAATACAAATCACTATCAAATTGTATTGAACTAATTCCAGGGCGCAACACTCAAAAGCATAGAGCATTGCTTGTTCAATTTCTATTTTAATAAAATCTAAGTTATTTTTTAAAAGTATACACGTCCCCCCTCTGCGCTGTGTTCTAGAGAACGAACATCCTAGCTTGTAGCCAGAAATGTTAAGGTTTTTTTCAGAACCCTGTTTTACAAAAGTTTCAGACAAGCAAATGATGTCGATATCGCCTGTTTCTTTTTTTAGTTCATCTAAGGTTACAACCAAAAGATCCTGTTTACTCAAAATACTAGCAATATTTTGATGGAGGAGTGTTAGTTTTTTTGTGACGAAATAACTGGGAAGCGTTGGAGATATTGTAAGTAACTGATACTTGTTTCGAAAAGTAATCGGGAATAGTCTTTTGGGTTTGTTTTTTGTTACCAAAATGTGACTTAGATTTAATATTTTTGCTATTTTCTTTTAATATTTCTCTTAATTTGTATGGTGTTAAATATTTATCCTTATAATGTAAATAATCCATTTCTATATTAATCTTATTACATAATTCATCTAGATACCATTTTTTACTATGTGTCTTAGATTCAATAAATGTACAGTTGCTGTAATATCGTATTAGTAATCTTAGATTATAATTTAACAATTCAACATTTAGGTAGGGGTTATGGAATACATTGACAATAAAAACTTTATATTTCCTTAGCTTATACAAAGCAATACCTAATTCAGAGAAAAGTAAATAGGGGTTTTTATCATAGGCTCCAATCGCTAGGATCACAACATCGTCTTCATTTATGCAATGCTGTATATTGTCGCACGAGCTGAGTATTTGGGTACACCTCGCCTCCGGCTTTATAAAAGCTGATATTTTGTACGGATCACTTATGATATTACTTCGTTTTTTGTACAGTAACTTGGATATACCCTTGATCTGATCATCACCCAGTATGAATAGGTTAGTTTGCTTCCTTCTAAGATATTGCTGACTTTCGGTTACATGTACTTCGTTGGACTGTATGTTATTTACGTTGGTGCAGGAAGGTAAATTTGGAGTAGGGCCATCTGACTGCACGTTAAGTGTAGAGTAATTAGAAGGCTCGTTCGGTGGCACATCATGTATATTGTTGTAGTTTGCTGATTTAAGGCTGTTTTGTGGTAGTTCGACGATTCGTGAAGATTCATTGAATAATACCGTTCTAGCCAGATGCAATGGTGACGTCGACGCAGTCAAGTTGATTTTATTAATTTGAGTTCTAAGAGGCGAAGAGTTTTGAGTTTTCTGAGTTGATCGGCATACCATATTTTTTAGAGTATATATTTGAATATTCTGTTTGTGCAATTGTTTTTTTAATTCGTTATTTTCTGAATTTAACTCATCTATTTCGTGGTCAGCTCGTTCTAATTTAAATTTCAATGTGGCTAATTCTCTAATATAATCGTCATTGGTCGACTTGTCATTATATATCTCACTATGTGTACTTAACATGGTGGAGTCCAAAATAGTGGAATTAAGTATGTCATTAGCCAAAGTTGAGATATCCAATTCTGATTTTGATTTATGGATTCTGTTTCGAAACGTTATGTTATTCAACTCTGTATTTCCTAGTGACTCCATCTTGCGGTGAGTAGTGAAATTAAATACTAGTAATTATAGTGGCCTCTAGTGGTCCACAATCAAAACTTATTGTTAATGCAGTAGCTCCCTCTAGGTACTTTTGCCTTAACCAAGATGTTTTAAGGATCTATTTGATTGCTGTTGCTATTATTGTGCGACAGGTGGAGATGGTCCCGCCTGAACAATGATTTTTTCACATGTTCGTTATTCAATTTGAATAGTATATTTAAGGTTATATGAAATGTGTTTTCAATAATATAGGGATAATATATATATACCTATGTTTCGTTGTAGCTGTGTTGCACCGCAGTTATATTTGTTGTATGAGTTGTTAGATATAACACAATATTATTCAGTAAAAATCCACTTTATACGTCACTTCACAATATTGGTCTTAATTTGTTGGTTCTTCCATATCTACTTTGAATAACGATGTCACTTATAGTTTTTAATATTACACTTATTAAATATGCACTTTTATGAGAAAACTGTTTGTTTTAATATTTTTAATTGGCGTTTTAACGCAGAGCTGTTGTTTACACGGCAACTAGCGCCATCTCTCTCCCTATTATCAATATTGGTCGCGTTACCGTATTTATCTTGAGAATCCAAAGAGTGAGACGCGAACCTCGCTTAGGGCGTTGCAGGGGGTAACGTAGTATATGTTTGGGGAGAAAAGCGATCGGGTACGTGCCGGTAGCGTAAATAGGGACTGGTCGAACCTACAGGGACTCGCGACGAAGGCTCCCGTCGGCGTAGAAGAGTTGCGTGGGTTCTGCTGCAATTGGAATGCTTTATGCGCCTTGTCTGCCACAATGGCGACAGTGATCGGATCGACTGGATTGTCGAGTACGGACCTTGGACGTCCACGTTTGCGGATTGCGTAAAGGGGCGGTTTTTTTTTCTAATTAGCAGATTAGGCAATTAGGGGGTGCTATGTTCGATGAAGAGTCGAAGTATCGTTTGGACGCTAACTTTAGAAACTTAGCAATGGTCGGCCGTCCTAAGTCTTAAGATTTGAACCTATTCTGTAGTACCTGTAACGTATGGATTTGGTGGGACTTGCATGTGCAAATACTACGCTAGCGTAAGTCATGATTAGTACTATGCTACGCGTCGATGATTAACACTACCTATGAACAGGGAATGTTAGAAACAGACTTTCGACGACAGGGTAACACACGCGGTACAACTAGTTATAAACAGACATTGAAATTGAAATTGAAGTGTTTGTTACAGATTCCGGGTTGAACCTAAGCACTAAGTCGGCGTCTGAGGAATGCCTCTAGACTTGGCGCGTCAAACAGTCTATGGACGAAGACGGGCCACTCAACCTGTCTTTAAAACCCACACACGTAAGTCATTCATTCATCATCATCAGCTAATTAAACGTCCCCACTGAGAGGCAAGAGCCTACCCGAATAGGGTGATTAGGTCTTCGTCCACGCTGACCCAGTGCGGGTTGGACGACTAACACAACCTATGAATCTCTTCGCAGGCGTGCATGAAGGTTTCCTCACGATGTTTTCCTTCACCATAAAAGCTACGGGTAACGTACATATATTTCTCAAAATTCTAAAACATTGGTTCGTGTCGGGATTTGAATCTCAGCCCTTCCGGTAGGAGGGCGACAGTCCACACCATTGAACCACCGACGTTCTATTCATCAAGTCATTCATTATTTTATTGTTAACCTGTTACCGCTAGGAACAGACACTGGAAAATCTATTGACCACAACCACGGACTCCCATGGCGATGAGATTCTATCGTTCAGACTACAAGACCACGGAGGCATTATCACCATTGCAGCCTTACATGTGTTTGACGACCATCTGGTGTAATGGTTGAGACGTTGGCTATTACACCAAGGGTTCCGGGTTTGATCCTCGGGCAGTATAAACAATTGTGTGCATGAACATGTCTGTTTGTAATGGTCTGGGTGTTTTCTATGTATACATGTATGTCTTTATAAAAAAGTATGTAAGTATGTTTATGAGTTGAGAAAGCGGAGGACCGGGATATCTGGCGCAAAATGGGGGAGACCTATGTCCAGCAGTGGACTGCGATATGTTGAAGAGAAAAGTATGTTTATTCGTTGTATAGTAACCATATTTCAGGCTAATGCTTAGTTTGGGACTAGATGGCGCTGTGTGAATGGCAGTGGACATTTATTTATATATTATGTTTCAGCGAGCACGCAGGCGTCGGACGCTTTATCGCGGCTAACTTCGTTAAGCAGCTCGTTGAATGCTAGCACGATAGAATATGTAAGTACTTGGACATAAAGTTTGGGTGTTGTATGCTTAGGTCAACAATAAACTAATTAAAATATAGGTCTCGCCAAACGTTTTGGCCGCTCCGAACTTCGCACAAGACGATGCGCAATTCATACATTTGTACTTGACTATACCTGCACTGGTGCATCGGTGACTCAATGGTGTGGACTGTTGCTCTTCTACCGTGAGGTTCGAATTCCGCCACGTACTAATGTGTTTTCGGATTTTCGAAAAATATATGCACGTTATCCGACGCTCCTAAGATGAAGGAAAACATCGTGAGGAAACCTGCGCACGCCTGCGAAGAGATTCAAAGGTTCGTGAAGTCGTCCAATCCGCACTGGGCCCGCACGGACCACTAAGGCCTATACACCTATACGGGTAGGCTCGTGCCCCTCGTTGGGACGTTTAATGAGCTGATGATGATACCTGCGCAGTAAGCACTTTGACTATATTCAGAGCGGCCATAAAATTTGGCGAGTTCTGTACATGCACAATCACGAAAAAACGTCAACACAAAATGAACCAAACCGCGTGCCACATACGTATACTTATTGTTATATTTAGAACGTAAAATTATTCATTTGAATTTTGACGTTTACGCGTCATGGAAAGAGTACGAAATCAAAATGACGCATACTACTATGTCATTATGACATGTAGCGAATGACATGATTATGAATGGAAATTCTGCCCAATTGACGCGATGCTCACTTTTTGAGTGAGATAGTGCATCTAGTTAGTCTATTGTTTGTCTAAGGTTGTATGTCAGCAGTTTATATTTGCGAGCGTGATGGATGAATGAACCGGCAGTTGCTAAGGTTGAGAGCCTTCCCGATGAAACTGTAAAGGCCATCTGCGGCCAACAGTAGTAGTCAGAAAAAAGCTGTTGTTGCTGCACTCTGATCTACTTTACTAGGGTTTGCTTTGGGATAAATAAATTCATTTTATTCGGTGCATCTATGTATGGTAATGTAGAGAGTTTTCTATGTATAATATGTATTTACAAAAAAAAATATATAAGTCCGTTTATCCGTTGTTTAGTATTAGTAATGCTTAGTTTGGGGCCAGATGACGTTGTGTGAATGTCAGTGGATATTGATTATTATTATTTATTTTACTCTTCCTTAAAGGTCTACTTGTAGTGCAACTCTTGTTAGTGTGAAAATCTAACACGTATCACGGTTTTCTCTCCAAACATGTTTTAGGCTACCAAATCCAACCCAGGACCAACGGTTTAACGGGCCTTCAAAGAAGGTCTTTAGGTAATATTTTTCGGACACCAGCCGACGAATGACCATTGCGAAGATGTTGTCTTGTGAGACCCTCAATTGAACGTACTCGCCGCTCACGGTGTACTCGTACTGGTTGAGATCCAACCTCTTCAATAACATTTTTTTTTTGGTTATGTTCCCTCAGCTCCATAAATATGGGGTGGAAAGTTGTATAAGACTTCACAAGTTAAAACTGGTTTCTATTCCCAAATTTTAAGACATAATATCGTCTTTGTACATTATTAAAATAATATCCTATTTCGACTTCTGTTCTGTGTTATATATCAGGAAATCTTGTAAAAACTTAGTTGAATAAAGAATTGTTTGAGTTTATATGGTGAAAAACTCGCTAGTATAACAAAACTATATGTAGAATAAGTCTTGCTCATATAATTTCATTTCATTTGACGACCATTTGGTGTTGCGGTTGAGAGGTCGACTGCAACACCAAGGGTTCCGGGTTCGATCCCGGGCAGTACAAACATTTGTGTGCATGAACATGTCTGTTTGTAATGGTCTGGGTGTTTTCTATGTAATATGTATGTATTAAAAAAAAAGTATATAGTATATATTATCGTTATTTAGTACCCATAATACAGGCGTCACGCTTAACTTGGGCTAGATGGCGCTTTGTGAATGTCAGTGGATATTTATTTATTTATATTTATATAATTGTAATAGAAATTACTATATCACGTTTATCGCTATAAAGAAAAATAGCCACTACGCTTATTTGCCTCGAACATTCCCAAAGACAATATCCTTTTGTCTTTCCGCGGTAGTCTTCAAGATACTATGGTATTTTAAATATTTGTAATTTCTTATACGGTACGGAATGATGAGTAAAATTAAAAATAAGCAATTCTAAATTATTGTCGATAGAAAAAAGTTGAATTACATATTAAATTAAAACCTTATAAACACCTTAATTCCAATCAAAACCATGCGACGATAGGCTATTCTATATAAATTCAAACATGATTACCGTTGTCTGCACGAATGATGGTCTTTGACCATTTATCCGCAATGGTCCTGATATGGTCATCAACAATCCTTATTTCTTTCTACAATAATTTACTAGCGGATAATACTCCATTATTCTTTATAACCTCTTACTAATATAAAAATAATTAGCTATATTTGTTGTAAAGCGCATAACTCAGTAACGCTAGATCAATTTTACCATTCTTTTCTAAACTGTTCCTTGAAGTCCAAGGATGCTTTTGACGTCGAGAAAAAAACGAAATGAATCGCAAAGGGTGTTGATAAGCAGATAACAACACCTGGATAAATATGTAAAGCAAATAGTGTTGTAATAAGTTGTTGATTATTGTAGCTATGCAAATTAATCCTCATGACTTAGAGGTAGAATAAAATTTGTTTGATGAACAATGTCTGTTGGGTCCGCTAGTATATAATAAAAGGGCCATTCTAATAAATTCCAAATGTGTTCTGTAGCCCGTCGAAAGCCGGGCGCGAAGCCCGCCGCGTGGCCCGAGTTTAACTCGCAGATCGCGGACTCCCGCGACCCAAGTCCAGTGCAGCGAGATAGTGAATGTGAGTAATGATATCTTGTACTTTGCGCCGCGATATAAGACATTTTCCATAGTAAAACATAGCGTAAATCGCTTCGTTAAGCCACTGCGCGATAAAACATTGCTATTTATTGTCTTAAATAAAAGTAGCCTGTGTTTTTCTCTATTACATCATTAACCCAAAAAAACATTATGTATATGTATAGATGTAGACGTTGTGGCTTTTTGAGACCGGGTGATATTTGACATGATGGGGGTTTTTTTTATATAACAACGGGCGACAAAGGAACATTGGAAATTTGTTAAATGATGAAATCTGTTCGAAATAAACGCGTTTATTTAATCAGTAGTTATATGTTGTATGCTTGCGCTATGGGTATTTTTTATATAGAGTTATATTAGTTTAAACTAAAGAAACGATGTAAATTGGTTAAGTGAAGATTATATAAATCTCTTTGAAAATAATGCTTTATCGCTATGGCTATTTGCTTTTAAATACCGGGCGATGTGGACATGATGGAAATTGATTGAATTGAAAATTATGAAATAATTGCCTTTACCCTCTCAAAGAATATCTAACACGGACAATGTAACCGATTTCAGTTTATTTATTTGAACAATATTTGAGTAGATATTACGAAAAAGATTTACAATACACCATATTCGCAGGAAAAATATACATATACAGTTTCATTGCACGGCTCTCTTGTTTACGGCTAATTATAATAGACTTGAATTACTTGACCTCCAAAATGTGTGGACGGGATCCCTTTTATGTTTATGCTCCCACACCGCAAAGCGCATGTGAAATCAGGAATAGTCACGAAACTATCGCTATTTCACGTTGTATAATAATAAATAAAATAATATCCATTGACATCACACAGCGCCATCTAGTTCCAAATTAGCATTTAGCCTGTAATTTGAATATCAACAACTGATAAACATACTTTATACATTTTTTGGTAAACACAAATGTTTGGGTGCATGGGTTCGAAACCCGAAACCCCGGTGTAAGAGCCGACATCTCACCACTTACACTACATGGGTCGTCAAAATCGGATCGGTGAATATATTATCTCGATTCCCTGCTAAGACACGCGAATCATTGGTCCTGGCTATCCATCCTAGTTTCCCCAAAGACACTGTCTGAGAAAGCCTCTAATCCTCTAAATGAGCCATCGTTTGTATTGCCCGGGGAATCCGGTGATTGAGCCCGGAGCCTTGGTGTATAGCAACGCCTCAACCATTACACCAAATGGCTTGTTAAAATGAATATTTATTATTATATATTCAACAGCAGTATCAGCGTGGCCAACGCGTGAAGGTAGACCGAGGAACCTGGGCAGGGCGTGAGCAAGCCAAAGAAGAACACCGTCGCGTCCCTGTTGGCCCAGAGCCGGGCCTTGGGCCTTAGGCCCGCTTTAGCCCAGCAGCTGCTTGGGGACTGACCTGGTGAGTGGTTTTTATATTTATGATACGAAGTGAACTGGACGGCCAGATGCTCACCTGATGGTAAGTGATACGCCTAACCATGACAGAGCGGCAATGAAGGAGACCAACAACTGGTAGCTATTATTCTCCGTCAATGCCGCACTGCGCCGATACCCGAGATAACAGATGTTAGGTCTCTTATACCCGGTAATTTCACAAGCTGCAGTGCCCTCATCTCGAACAACAAAGTGCATAACACTCGTGTTTCACGGGATGGTATCTGCATTGCGGTGTACCTACCTAGACGACTCAGTATCGAGTCTACTACCTAATAAGAGACTGCGATAATTTTAAGAGAGAGGTGTTTTTTATTTAACATTTAATATTTTGTGCAGGAAAAACTAAAAGCCCTACTGGGCGAGACGGCGAGTACAGACTCGGAATGCCCTTCGGACAGCTGCCCTTCAGATTCAGACGCGAGCGATACGAGCTATGCGCGGCGGCCCAACGAAGCACAATTGAGACTTCCCTTGGCTCGAGGTAAGTTACATCTAAGTTGACCACAGTAAAACTACTGTGGTGTGTGTTGGTGCCTAAACAGCACCCTATTTTGTTTTGAGACTAGACCCTTTATTAACCTTTTAACCGCCAGGATTCCGTCATTTTCAGGCCTCATACATCTCTTCACATGATTGAAGCATGCTATTTGGAGATGGCAGTGTCGCTCGTGACTATATAAGCCGATTCTAGAACGACACTGACGTTCGCACTTATAGCACGCAAATTGTGAATTCCAAACACAATAGTTTTTTTTATTGGATATATCCGTCAGCCACAAGTCGTCTGTGGCGCAATGGTGTGGACTGTTGCCCTCCTACCGGGAAGACTGTGGTTCAAATCCTGCCACGTACCAATGTGATTTCGAATTTTCGAAATTATATGTACGTATGTAGGCTCGTGCCCCTCGGTGGGGACGTATAATGAGCTGATGATGATATCCGTCAGCGGCGGTTAATGGGTTAAGGACTAGATTCTCTCAGATAAGAAAGTTATATGAGAGCATCTAGTCCAGTCTGTGGAACTTGAAGGAGAGTTCAGTGCTTGGGCACCTTAATCATTATTTCTCCCACCATAACAGTTATATTGTAATAGTCAATATTTTCTCAGATAGTCCTTTTCTCACATAGCCCTTAACTTTTAACCGCCAGGATTCCAGACACAATAGAAAATCTATTGTTTTTGTTGGATAAATCCGCCAGCGTGTTAATGACAATCAATTGCCAGAATATACAAAATAAAGTATGGTAGATAATATTTAGCGACTTTTTTTTAATATTAAGCCAGTTGCTTTTCATCAAAACTACATCAAACTGTAGATAAAATCATAAAAAACATAAGTCAATCGACTTAAGTTGTTTATGATTTTTATTTAAGAAAAAGCCAAAATGTCCTTTGTCACTGAAAAAATGGACTGAGAAAAGTACATTTGCGCCAAGACGCTCAAGAAGACATCTTGAAAATTGTATTTGAATTCATTACAAACAAATCGTATTAATAAATGCCACAAGCGAACACAAAAATAAACAAACATACAAAATAAATCTATTACAGATACTTTTGAATATTCAATTGTTATTATTATTTTATTTTTTATGACTCTACCACCGGTTCGGAATAAGTAGGATCTTCGAGAAGAGCCGGCAAGAAACTCGATAGTCACTCTTTTAAACTTTTATATTTTATCATTGGTTACAAAGTTTTGCCATTTACCTATATAACGTTGTTGTCAGCTGGAAGCGAGTGACGGTGATCAAGGGTCTCTCCGGAACTGCAGCATCAAGGGTGACGTGACGTATTCGCCACCAGAACCTCATTCAACTACTACCATCAAGTCAATGCACGAGTTGCAAGTGGTAAGAATTACTAGGGCATAATAAACTAATGCTGTTATCAGAATGGCATCCAAGAGACGGAAAAAGAATAAACACTTACTACTACTCATTCTAAGTTGCTTCAACTGCTTTATTATTTTTTTGTTATATATGTACAATTTTATTTGTATCTACTTTTCTTACGATATATGTATATATTACTTTTATTCTGTAGATATTGTCCATTGTTTTTAATTTGTTTTTATTTTTTACCTATTCTCTTTTTATTTCAATATGAATATGTATTATATATATTATTTAGGTATAAAAGGTTTTTTTATTAGCTTAAATGCACAAAACCCCCTTTCAACGTTTTCTTCTTTCTCCACCTTAAGGTTGCCCATTGTACTTAATGTGTATTAAAATATTTTTCTGCTTTCGTTTTTAAAAGTGCAATAAAGTATGTAATAATTAAATAAATCCAGGAAGACAAAATTGAAAACAATCGAAAATTGAAAAATTGTATTGGTTGCCTTTATAATATTGTGATTTAACCCTTTGACCGCCAATGGCGCCTTAAGGCGCCAGACACAGTTTATTTTCTATTGTATCTGGATTCCGGCGTTCAATGGGTTAAATATAAGTGAGATTTTGTGTCAGTACCTGGAATCGAACCCGTGGCCGGGCCTGTCGGCGGACAACTTCAGCTTTAGCGCTCGCTGCGTGCTCGGCGAATACGTCCAGCCCAACGCCGACGCCGACCCGTTGCTGTTCAACGAACATGAGATCACTAAAAGGTAAGATGATGTCTTCACAAGCTTGAGTTTAAAGCCCGTATCCTACAACGATACTCAAACTTTACTTAAATAGAAAGAGATAGCGCTATATATGATAAATGCGGCATCCCTTTCTAACTCTTTTTAAATAAATATCAACGCTTGAGTCTCAGTTTATATTTGATACTTGTATTTGACGACAACATACTCGCGCTATGGTGTTATGGTTAAGACGTCGGCTAGTACGTCAAAGATTCGTGGTCCAATTCACAAATGTTTGTACCACCAAACATTTGTGTCCATGAACATGTCTGTTTGTATTAGCTGGGTGTTTTCTGCATAGAATATATACATATGATATGTATGTATTTACATACATATTATATGTATATAGAATATATACATATAATATGTATGTATTTACAAAAAAACGAATTTCAATATGTTTATCTGTTGTTTAGTACCTATATTACAGGCTAACTGCTTAGTTTGTGACTAGATGGCACTGTGTGAATGTCTGTGAATATTATAATTTTGAATATTTTTCGAAAAAAAAAAAATATCTCCTGTTTAGTACCTATAGTACAAGCTCATGCTCAAATATCGATGGATGATTATCATTAACATTACTGCAGGGCATACTTTTAGCACAACCTAGGCAGGCACTTCCAATGAACTGCGACAGGGCTAGGCGAACAGCCACAGAGTCCAGTACTGGACAAATTTCTCCTCTAATCCCTTTCATTATTGACGGGTAATGCACGTTAGTCCGATGATATGGTCATGATCAAAGCATATGTATGTCTTCTATTAATCATCATCATCAGCACATTGAACGTCCCCACCGTGGGGCACGAGCCTACCCGTAAAGGGTGTTTAGGCCTTAGTGCAGTCGTGCGCAGGTTTCCTCACGATGTTTTCTTTCACCGTTAGCGCGTCGGATAACGTACATATAATTTGGAAAATTCGAAAACACATTGGTACATGGCGGGAATTGAACCTCAGCCCTCCCGGTAGAAGGGCAACAGTCCACACCATTCTGTTAATACAATGTTTTAAAGAGTCCTATCCTCTCGAATGTAGTACGCGCGTAAACAATAGATCCAGCTATTATTTGTTGTGATTTTCTACCTGTTTTATAACTGTTGAACCAGTGTAATCTGAGCCCCGATTCCTTCCAGGTTGGAGGAGGCCAGAGCGCTGGCCGCACTGGCCGGTCCTAGGCCTACCCCGCCTCCCGTGGACCGCAGAATAGAGTTGGCTCGTCGTCAACAAGCTGCCAGAGACGCGAGAAGGGATGCCAGCGCTAGATCTAGAGATCAGGTATTAGGATTTATATAATTTTAAAATTAAAAACATTTTAAAAATTAATAAAAAGGTACGTTCATAAAAGTTCGGAGTCGTCTACGTCCGAATTTCTCACAAAACGATGCGCAGTTTACAAAATTCATACATTATACTTGACTATACCTGCGCAGTAAGCACTTGACTATATTCAGAACGGCCATAAAGTTTGGCGAGATCTGTACCCTCGCTGTGCCAGATATCGTCCCGTGAAACAGGAGAGTTATGCACTTTTGTGTTTCGGGATGATGGCACTGTAGCTAGGGAAATATCTGGGTATAAGAGACCTAACATCTGTTGTCTCGGGTGACGGGCGCAGTGGAGAATAATAACTGTGTATCAGATGTTGATCCCCTTCAATGCAGCTCTGTTATGGTCAGGCGCATCACTTACCACCAGGTGAGCGTACTAACCGCCCTGTACACTTAAAAAGTCACTGTTTAGTGGGTTCAAGTACTAACTAATCAATGATGTACTTGTCAAAAATCAAAATCAAAAATTGTTCCTAATCGAAAAATTTATATTAAAATTCAACGTTTCCATATATTTTGTATAAGACAAGTGAGTTGTGATGTTGTTGCTCACGATCTCATATAAGCCCATATCTCAACAACCACAATTTATTAACAATGCAATCACGACGTTCGCTTCATTTTGCCAGTCTGTTGTTTGGAATAATCCATAATAAAACACCGCAATATCTTTTTAATAAACTTAAATTCTCACAAAGACCTTTAAGGTTAGCAAGCCGGTTATTATGTCCAGTGACCAACACAGCTGCGTTTCGTGGCAGCTTTCGATACGCTGCCACGAAATGTTGGAATAATATTCCCCCACCCATAAGAAACCTCAATAATATTAAAACATTTAAAATTAAATTGAAGTCACACCTTTTGTTAGACCAGAAATCACAAATATGAGTCACTGTCTATTTATTTCATATATATATATATGTATCCTTACATACCCTTCTATAATATTACCTATTTTAAGTACGTTTTGTTATGAATTTAAAATGTATATCTTATTACTTTAACTTATTACATGCATGCCCGTATTTTAACATATAATATTTATATAAAAACATAAATTTGTATTTATTTCATTAAGTATATTATTTATCTGATAGATACTGTTACGGCGTTGGCGCAGGCGGTTGCGTTCTCTTTTGCATCCGGTGCACACGGAAGATCAGTGTCGCGGTGCTTACTAAGTACCTCGACATAAAGCTGAGTGGGCACCTTTCAGTGTCCTTACTGTAATTTAGACTAAGAACTTTGTATGTATTTGGCACTGAATAAATGATTTTATTATTATTATTTATTATTATTATTAATTGATCTTTGATCTGGCAGCTACCTTGGTCTAAGATTTAGTTTAGTGATTCAAAGGGGTATGCCAGTATCTTCGAAGCTAAGCGTCACTTCATCTGTCATGGACGTATAACTTTAAAAATTACCTTTTTGCAGGCACGTCTAGTCAGAGAGCTAGAAAGGAATGAAAAGGCTGAAATGGTGAAACGGGAGAAAGAAGCCAGGAGTCAACAGCTATTAGAGGTACGCAACTTGTTACGGGGATTTTGTTTTGGTTTATGTTGAGTAGTTTAATGGGAGATGTATGTTTAATGATATATTTTTAGATTCCGTGTTACAGTTTTAGTTTCCAAACATTGGGTGATAAGTTTATAATGTACTCTGAAATATATTGAATTAGCGTACTAGTACTAGCGGCTAGTAATGAGTTCATAATGGTTACTTTGTGTTAAATAAGCATTTCTCTATTCCTTAAAAAAATTACATCAAACACTTGAGCTGATAAAAATAGTACTTGTGTTTGTTATAAGCATGTGAATATATAGTTTCAATAGACTGGTATGTCATATAGTATTGTATACATAAAAAGCATTAGTGCTTACGTCACTTTGTCTGTGCACTGATGATATACATAGATTTTAGAAAAAAATAACTTGGAGGTTTCAATTTTACCAGTATTATTTATAAAAACTGTAACGCGGGACGCCCTTTTATCATTTATGTTTTTAAAACCATGTGCTTGTGTTTGTTTTATCATTTTATATTTTTTTTTATTATCAATTTGACGCTTGGCAACATTGTGCTCACATACTTATTTGTAGATTTTCATATCTATTTCTAAAGCAAGAAGGTCCATAGGTACAATTTAATACGGTATCTTTTTGCTTTTCCGTAGAGTTAGATGTCTTAGCTTCTTAGTTGGTAGTAGCTGTGTGTATTTGTAGTATACGTTTATATATTTATATATATCTATGTAATACCAACTTTCCTGGGTTATATTTCTCTAACACATAACGGGAGGACATTGACAATGTTGTCAAAAATCCAATTGATAATAAATATACCGAGACCGATACCAAAAACAAAGAGACTAACGACTATCGTAATCCGAAACAGCATATCAACAAGAACCGTACGCAGCTCACCATCGAGGCACTGCCGTCGGTACCAAAACCTGGTAATACCGAGTGGAAGGTACCAGAAATTATAATGGGACCCGCTATCAAAACAACCAAAGAGCGGATCATGCCTCCCATTAGTTTATCCCTAATACCAGTCCCAGGCCCTAAAGACCAAAACTCACCAATCAAAAGCATACTCTTCGATCAGAATTATAAAGAGGATGAGTACAACGCTTTAGACAAAATGAAAGATTTCGCCGAAAAAGCGGCATTCGACTTGCCGAAACGGCCTAAAGATAAATACTACGATTTCTCTCTGTTGAAATCAAACGACAAGAGACCTAAAGCGCCCGACAAAGAGAACAATTTAGAGAAACTCATCGAGTCGTATTCGAGAATAACAGAGTTCATAAACGGCTGCGATTGGTCGAAATTGCAAGCCGACAAAAAGACAGAGGACCCGAAGGCGTTGGAAAAGAAATACTTGGACGCCAAAAACCAGTTTATGACGCAGAATCTGATGTTGATGCCTAAAGAGAATCAGCCGTCGGTTTTGAAGGAAGTGATTGACTTGAGTGAGGACGATGATAGTATATTGACTGATATAATTACGAAAAAGATTAGCAAAGGGACATTTAATATAGGGAAAGATGGTGCTTTATCGATATCGGTGCATCCGTTCGGCAGTAAGGACGCATTTGCGCCGGTATGTGGAGTATTAAGAGATAATTACTAACATTTCGGTTTATTTACTAATACACTAATGTTGTGGTGTACGGATTTCACTATCTTTTACTGTATGGTTGCACTGGTTTTCTACTGTCTTTAGAATATCGCATAACATATAATGGTTATTATTAAAACCGAAATAATTATGAGATAACGTAAAAATATTTTATTTTTTATAAAGAACCCATTTACCAATAAAAAGGAACTACATACTGATAGGCAATTGTGTTACTAAACTTACAACTTAAGTAAAGTACTCACAGATTTTTATTGATTATAACTTTTAGTTGACCCAAAATTAAATGCCCTGTGCATGCCACCGTCAAAAAAACACTTTATCTAGAAAATTAGTATTTGTAACTACAAAAATAAATGAAAACATTAGGCTATGTAAATATGCTGTTGGTAAAATGATCACTGGTTATTTTTAAGTTGCTAATTATTTACCTTGTTTTAATTTTTCTATCACAACTGCCTTATAAATATTTCCCTTCTTCTAAACTAACCTTTTAAAAACATTGCGATATATAATTTGATGTATTTATGTACTTTATTTTGCATGCTAAATTTTAAATACTAAGTCGCTTCTAGCATATTATTTTTTTATTGACTTTAATTTTATGTCAAATATGAAGAAAACTTAAACATAAAATAATCACACAATAAATCGTTCCACTGAACATGGTCTCATTCAAATATAATATCCGATTCATATCGCCGTACGTTGGTACATTTTAACTATATCAAAAATAACGAACGACACCCTCTGGACCGGCGGGCAAGTTACATAACTTGGGCCACACCAAATCCCTTATGACGTATATAACAGCAAGTTATCATGATTATTAATAAATTAGGTAACCAGCTTTTAACGTTGCTATACATACTTTCTTATCCCTTAATCGGATATAGCAGTTCCAATATTTTCATTGGTTTTCAACTGTATGCCCAAAGAATAAGGTGCAAAATGATGTGGGATATGTATGCCCATTTTCTAATAAAGTTAAATGCACCTTCCCATATAGCATGGTTATAAGGAGATTGGGCCATTTTTAATCACGCAGGCCCAATACGGATTGGTTGGTTTCAACGATTATCCTTAGTTTGTAGCCTGAACCAATAGTCTTAATAAGGATAGAGGGTTTTATATAATAATTTCCGGCCACCCATCCGATGAGCTTTGCGGTAGTTGTTTTACTTGAGTTATCGATATCAACGCACATATTGTGCACCACACATACACAACTGTAATTGAAAAACAATTTTGGTTGAGGAAACAGATTTGGCGAATGTTATATTTCAGTTATCTATAATCTGTTACCCAGTGGCGTGTACAAAGGTTATGAGCAGGCCGAGCAACCGCAAAAATAATAACTTAAATTCCTTTTCTCAAAAAATTATTACTGTTGTTGACTGCTGATCACATATCATTTAAAAGATGAAGGGAAAATATGGAGAGATTTTATATGATGGCGATTTTGAGGTTTATCGGAGAACACAACACTTCTTTTTTGCTTGAAGTGCACGCCATTGCTGTTAACAAAGAAAACATTTAACGTTGGACGAGTTTTTTTTTCATTTATTTAAATGCTTTTCGAGCCTTTATTTTTTTTTTATTACAGTGACCACAACTTGCGTATTTTGTTTCATGTGCGCTGTTTTGATTATAATTTGCTGTACCGCTTTCGATGTTGTTGGCACGGTTGTTATGAAGGCTAAGAGGAGGAAGCAGGAGGAGATTGACAAGCAGAAGATTGAGGACCAGGTTAAGAGGCAACAGGTTTGTACCAGGTGTTAGAAAGAAAAACATTTATTTGACTACAAAATCACACATAGGTAGACAGAAGAAACGATACAATATCGCAAATGGCAGTTATAGGTACAAGAAAAATATAATAAGAAATACACTGATTCTATTCTGTATACAAGGCAGTAAATAGCCATAATTTGCGTGATACTCCTTAGGCTTCATCGTCACTTTCCATCAGATGAGATAGTAGCCAAACGCACTAAAATTTTGGGTAAAAAAAAAGATAAAAAAATGTAGTATAAATGCCGTCAAAGCTGCCAAATGTCATGTCCGGTCGTATTTTCATTGATCAAAAGTGGCCAAGGCAGGACCAATGTATGCCGGTAGTGAAGACGACCTAAAAATATTTAATATTTACCTATGTTAGGTATTTTTGAAGCATTTATTTGCAGTCCATTATTCTTAATGATGAAAAAAAACTTAAGCTTTTTATTCTTATTATAAAGACTAGCTAAGAAATTAAGATTTAGGATTAAAGGACTCAACTGTAAAATAAATAGTAAAGATTTGAGTTTCAATAAAACAGACTAAATCGTTGACTTAAAGGACTAAACAAATTAAATGACTAGAGTTGTTTTTATAAAAATAAAGGACTAAAACGACTAATTTTGTTTTAAAACTCACTCCCGCCTGTTATAAATTGACTCATTCAGCATCTATTTTGTCCTGCTAAACATTGATGGACTAATATTATTGTGACTCAACATAGACATCACCTCAGTTCGTGTACAGTAGAAATTAAAACCCAAGAATTTTGCTTTATTTAATTAAGTATTTACAAGAACCATTAATCGTCAAATTTTAAGAAGTTAAAGACTTTTCTGAATCTGCTACCGGTTCGTAGTTGATGATGATTCTATTGAGAATACTCCAGCTAGAAACATAAAATAGAAAGTATAATTCGACTTTTAATAATATTTTTAAGTTATTACAATAGTTCAGTAGTATTTAATAAGTTTATTCTCATCTTAAACGATTGCTATTTCCGTTATTCCAATATTTAATAATGCCTCAATACCACACATTATTAAATATTATGAACAAACAATCTCAAAAGTCGAAATTGTTACAGGAGAGAGAACTGAAGAGGCAACAAGCTATTCTTCTTAAAGAACAGGTGAATATGCCGAATTGTTCTTGTGTGTGAGCGAGTTAGAATGATATTTGCCATACTAGATATGTCTGAATATTAAATGGTATTAAGATTGAGTAGCTAGTACAAAAAAAATCTTATTAACGTTTCAACATACATAATTTTAATACAAATAGTTTTTAAATATTAGGTAAGGGTCATTGTACTTTGGCCTCAACGTAAACACTTTATTATATTTATAATAGTCATCTAAGTTTCCAAAAAGTGGTGTTTTAGTATAAAGTACAATGGTCTAAAGTCTCTCCCAATAACTTATGATTTCTTTGGTTTGATTTGATGCTAACAGTGTTTGTGTGTGTGTTTTGTGTACCTATTTGTCTTGTGTACCGCTATTACATGTGTGTGTTTTTTGTTCTAATTTCCGATACGGAATGCCACGTCACTGGCGCAGCAAAAGTATATAACTGAGGTAAATAAAATAATACAATATGGCCACTAACAAACATTGTGCTTTTTAGTTATTGCAGTCTTCATTTCTCTCCTTTTTGCCTCATATCTTTTGATTTGCTGCAAGAAAAGCTTGAATTCTTTCCTTGATATTTTATCTGGGGTAAATATTTGTTGATATGCAAGCTTTTATTTTAGAGTGCTAGTAACTTCTGCGATTTAGTAACCTGTACAACTAGACATCGGGTGTTTGCCTATTCTTATTTACCACAAGGAAGACCTTGCTTAAAATTATCTACCTTAATCAACTATTTCTGCTGCATACAATAATGCTAGATGAATAGCGGAGTAACGCTAAAGTATGAGAGGGACAATGAAGTTATACGATACTGTAACATTTATATGTAACTAGCAATTATTCCGTGGGATCATTGGTTTTCTCGAAGCGCCAATGAACATCGTTTTGGGCTGTTAGTTGCTGACTTTTAAAAAGGGAAATAAACACGAGTTAAATAAAGATTCCAAAAATTATTAGCATAATACTCGTACAGGAGACAGTTTTCATTTACCACCATGTCTACATTGTTTATAAGTTAGTTATACACATAGAAATATGTTACTGTAAAAACCATCAAGAAGTTTTATGCATTGTTAAATGATTTTTATATCTGTACTATCATCATGCATGGGATAACCGTTTTGTGAAACCTATTGGTATTACTGATTGTTGAGGATATTCGAGAATATTAAATTGTAGACAGGTAACGAAGTAGCTGATTTCAACTTTAATAACAATAGTTTAATACAATTATAAAATTGTGTCTTATTTTTTCTATTATTAAGAAATAACGTCTTTACCAGGAACGCGAAAGGCGACGCAGCACACGACATTCATCCGTCAACTGGACTCTAGAAAGAGATGGGAGGAAAGAGAGAGAAGAAAACACCAGAACCTTCTAGACAGACTGTTAGTGAAGGAGAAGAAATTGCAACAGAGAAGGAAGAGATGGAGCTACTGTCTGAACTAAGGTGAGGGGGAGCCACACTATAACTTATGCTATAAAGCCACGATTAATATTAGATAATCTGATCAGGGAGGCAGTTTAAGCGTGTAAAGCAAAAGATCACTGATGTGATATTCAAATTAATGTGCTTTACAAAGTGTAGACTTATATAATACAATCAAACTATTAGACCTGGCTATTACCTTAGTATGGTAGACGTTAACGCACCCATCCGCATTGGGCTCTCGTGTTACTGCCCAATATCTCAAAGCCTATATTGAGCGTAACATGCTGAGTATTGACAAAAGAGATATATTCCCCCAGGCGTCGTCGTAGCATGTTTACCCATTTAAAGTTCCTACAGAACAAACATCTTAATTACTAGGTGGTAGACTCGATACTGAGTCGTCTAGGTAGGTACCACCGCAGTGCCAGATATCGTCCCATAAAACGGAGTGTTATGCACTTTTTGGTTTCGGGATGAGGCACCGTAGCTAGTGAAATTGGTAGTGAGCGTCCTGACCGTCTTGTATAAAAAAGAATCTGAACTAAATGTCTAAACATATATCTCACAGACGGCCACAAGAGGACTCCTCGTTATCAGACCAGAAACCCCTGCCGACTCTGAACAGGATCCCAGGTCTGAAGCTGCCCGGACAGGCGTTCGCCGACATCTTGCAGGTCTACGAATTCATACACAACTTCGGACAGACTCTAGGCTTTGGTGAGTACACGATAAGGTCTTCTTTCTTCAAGATATCGCAGTCTATTGCTGAACTATTGTCATCCATTCTGAGCCAGGCAAGGTCTTGAATTGGAATTTAGTTAAGAATATTAGGTAGTAGATGGATGGATGGTTATTCAAATTTACTCCAGTTGTCTTATAAAATGAAAATAGGTAATTAATTTTTGAATTGGAGCTATGCAAATATTCTATCTAAGGACTACTAAAGTACTGTACTATACCGATTGTTCACATATATACATAAAACTAGTATACTAAAAAATATTTTTTATTTCAGACATGGAAGCCATTCCGACACTAAACACTCTACAGATGGCGCTGCTTCCCGAATGCTGTACTGATGCCGAGGAGGAACTTATCGAAGTACTAACACAGCTTCTAGTTTGTGCTATTGGTGAGTGGTTTCTTCAACCTATCGCAGTCCACTGCTGGACATAGGTCTGCCCCATTTTGCGCCAGATATCCCGATCCTCCGCTTTCCTCATCCAGCCTCCACCAGCGACCTTTCGCAAGTCGTCGGTCCATCGGGCCGGAGGGCGACCTACGCTACGCTTGCCAAGACGCGGTCTCCACTCCAGAACTCGTCTGCTCCAACGGCCATCGGTTCTGCGACATACGTGACCAGCTCACTGTCACTTCAACTTGCTGATCCGGCGGGCTATGTCGGTAACGTTAGTTCTGTTACGGATTAAATCATTTTCATCTTAGGAAAACCCTAAGAGACTCCGAGCATAGCTCGCTCCATTGAGCTTCACGCTTAACTTGGAGCTAGATGGCCCCAAGTTAAGCGTGAAGGAAAATATACATAAATGATAAGTTATCTAATACACAGCAATTATATATATGCGCAGCATGTTCAATTAACTCGTAGTTTTATTACAATAAGAACGTATTGACTAAACTAAATACTATGTATGTATATAATGTATGTTTCTGTCGCTTTTATTGTGTGTACGTGGGATTAATGAATTATTTTAGGGAGGAACTGTTTTTATCCGAGAAAAAGCGGTTGCGTCTCGTCGTTGAAAAATTCAACAACAAATGACTAATATCCACCTATCTTCCGCAGAGGATCCTGGTATACCCCACCCTGGAAGACACACGACTCTGCTGGGCCATCCCATCCGTATGGGGGACATCACTCCGGCAAATCTTAGCGAAGTACTTCGGATATATCTGTACGCAAACGCCACGGGGAGGTTAAATCTCTTACTGGTGAGTATTTTTATATATTTTAAGAGCACAACATTCCACTGTTCAACAATTAACTTAGGTCTCCGTAATATTAAAAGGGTTTTACCGCTTAACTATAGGAGGGAAAGACATAAAAAATATTGTTTATAGTAACAGTATTCGCCGTGAGTTTTTTACCGTCTGCAGAACAAAGTTCTTGCACGACGCATACAAGCTCCGCGAGCGTTTTTGGACTCTCCCATAAATGAGATTTTCAAGTTGTGATAATTCGAACAGTTTCTACGCTAATTTAATAATTCATTCACCAATGTTTCTATGAAAATGAGATTTTTAAAGAAAAAATTTGATTGTTTGATTTTTTGGAAATTTATTCATCATCATCAACTCATTAAACGTCCCCACGTCCCCCCCGCCTATTGGGTGATTAGGCCTTAGTCGTCCACGCGGGCCCATTGCGGATTGGACGACTTTACGCACAACCTTTGAATCGGATTTGGAAATTAATTTTTTTGGAAATTTACAGTTTTAATAGACACTATGCTACAGTAAGAATATGATAAGATACTCATTATTTTTTAATTAGAGAGCTATATTAAAATTAACGAAAAATTTTATTTAACTTTTTACAATAATTATATTATAATATTGTCATCTCTTTCTAACACCAGGCCTAACAGCGGAGAGAGAGCGAGAGAGGCGAGTGGCGGACCACCACCAGACCGAAGCGGAAATGCAGCATACGTGCGCGCATACTAAGAACGCGGCGTACTACGAACACCTACACAATAATGCCACTTACAAACTTTCTGGTAAGCTATAAGACATTAAATTTATTTGATAGAAAAGCCACTCTTCCGGAAACTAATTTATCCATAATAGAACAAAGTGACCAACATAGCTCGCCGGCAAGTTAAAGTGGCAGTGGGCCGGTCACATAATGTCGCAGAACCGATGGCTTTTGGAGCAGATGAGTTCTGGAGTGAGACCGCGTATCCTAATATGGAGTTAGGCAGAAAAGAGACCTTTGGGACTTGGTCCTGTCTTTTCAAAGGTAGAGGAAAAAGAAAACATTAAAAACGTGGAAGGGCGTTTTAGGCCTCCAAAACAACACCAACAGCTATTTTACCGCCAATTTTCTTTGTAGAAACAGTTGGGGTAAATACGTAAAGAGTCCCATTACACAGCATCTTTTTTTTCATTAGTTAATTTTACTTAACTAACTACTGCTTTAAACTCGCTAATTTAAACTATATAAAGTAAACAAGAAACAATAAACTTACGGATTGAATTAAATTGAAATAATAATGAGCTAGTCTAATTACCGGGTATTATAAACCTAACATCTGTTGTCTCGGGTGTCGGCGCAGTGCGGCATTGATGGAGAATAATGTCTATCAGTTGTTGGTCTCCTTCAATGCCGCTCTGGCATGGTCAGGCGTATCACTTACCGTCAGGTGAGCGTCCTGACCGTCCTGTACATATTTGTATTGCTTATTACAGAGGCACTCCGTGACAAGCCGTTCCTGGCACTCAACTCAACTTGAAAGCCAGGATCCTGAGCTTCATTTGCGACGAGTTACTGCCAAACAAAGCAGTTCTGAGGCAGATCGACGGCTCTTTAGAACACTTAACAGCTCAAGAAAGAACGCTACCTTATGACATGAAAATAAGGAAGTGAGTACTACTTTTTATGGAATACCAAATTTATGAAGTTGGCAACGACGCTAACATCCCAAATCCCAGATGGTAAATTCTTA
The DNA here is from genome assembly GCA_019425675.1 of Leucinodes orbonalis. Lineage (NCBI taxonomy): Eukaryota > Metazoa > Arthropoda > Insecta > Lepidoptera > Crambidae > Leucinodes > Leucinodes orbonalis. Next base: position 193,810 of record PQWD01001016.1, read on the forward strand.
TGACGCCTGTAATAAAAGAGAGAAGGAAATAATTGTTTCCACGCCAGTAAATTAACAACGAAATATATATTTATGCAACAAAAAATATGTCTGTTCATCATTTCAAGTTCAAGAGACTTATTTGTGAAGTACTTAGTTCTTCGAAAGACATTTTAAAACTATCTTCTTAATCTCTAAAATTTATTCTAAGCTAGGGTTAGGCTGTCTTAGAATTTCCCGACTGGTGGGTTACAGCCCGTTCTATCAATTGTGATGCTAGAAGGCCTGTATCCTTCAGTGGGATACTATAGGCTGCTTGACGATGATTATATTTTTTTACTAATTACTTTATACAAATCCGATATTTTTTCGTTTCAATTCTTATTTACTCGTATTTTCGGCACGTTTGACGACCCTTTTGGTGTAAGCGGTTGAGACGTCGGCTATACACCAAGGTTCTGGGTTCGATCCCCTGGACAACATTTGGTGCATGAACATGTCTGTTTGTATTGGTCTGGGTGTTTTCTATGTATAATATGTTGTATTTACAAATGACAATGTATAAGTATGTTTATTCGTTGTTTAGTGCCCATACTACAAGCTTCACGCTATTTGGGCTAGATGCGCTGTGTGAATGTCATTAGATATTTATTTATAATCAAGTTAATATTGTTACTATCAAAAAATTGAGTCCTTTTACTTGAAATAAATAAAATAATTATGAATTTCTACGATGTGCAGAGTTCGAGTGATGGTGCAAAGGAAGTCTCGCGCGGAACAAGCGGAGAGACAGCAGGCGGCCGCGTTGGAACGGATGCAGGCTCGTCGACGAATCCACGCGCAGCGTGACCGCCACGATGAAGGTAACCCACCGCTGGACTACAAACAATCAACGAATAAAGCAAAAATTTAAGTATGAAATGAAAAGTGTTTATTCAGTTTAGGTCCACAGAGAACACTTATGAATGTCAAATGAAGCTACCACTGGTTCGGGAGGTGGTTTTCCACTGAGAAGAATCCAGCAAGAAACTCAGTAGTTACTCTTTTCAAAAATTAGTGTTTTGTACAGAATCATTTTTGTTATCAAAATATTATATAATCAAAATTTAAACATCGACCTTCAAGCACAAACTGGAATAAATATGTACAGCTACGCAATTACTGTAATAAGGTGTGTAGAAACGCTCAACGCCAATTCTTTCATAAGTCTGTAGAAAATGGTGACCCAGTGAAAGTCTGGAAATTTCTTAGATCTGTGGGAATAGGTAAAATTAAACAAGCTCCGTCAACAAACTTAGATATTGACTCTCTTAATAAACATTTCTCGTCTTCGCCTCTTGTAAATATGGTGGCGAAATCTGAAACATTAAATTATCTTTCTTCACTTCCTATTCCTGACTATTCATCTTTTAATTTTAGTACTTTCTCTGATTGTGATGTTAAGAAGAGCATTCTTTCCATAACCTCAAATGCTGTGGGTAGTGACTGTGTCAGTCGTAAAATGATACTTCCCATCCTTGAAGAAGTCCTTCCCGTAATTTCTCACATCCTCAATCACTCCATAAATACAGGCATATTTCCCTCAGCGTGGAAAGATGCCCAAATTGTACCTCTACCTAAAACTTCCAATCCTACAATTTTTTCCCAGTATCGTCCCATTTCCATATTACCATTTTTATCCAAAGTCCTTGAGCGTCTTATTCATAACCAGCTTAGCTCTTTTCTCGTAAAGAATCAACTACTCAATCCGTATCAGTCTGGTTTTCGACCTGGTCACAGCACTACCACAGCACTTGTTAATATTACTGATGACATAAGATCAGGTATGGAGAGAGGAAATCTGACAGTCCTGGCTTTGCTCGACTTTAGCAATGCATTTAACTGTGTTGATTTTGATCTTCTGCTTGGCATCCTTCGCTCTCTTAACATATCTCCAACAGTGATTGACTGGTTTCGAAGTTACCTGTCTGGACGCCGTCAGCGGATACGCATTGACAATTCTGTGTCAGCTTGGTGTGTTACGTCTGTTGGGGTGCCGCAGGGTGGCGTGTTATCTCCCTTACTTTTTGCTATTTTTATTAATTCTATTTCTGATAATTTAATTTCAACCTACCTTTATGCAGATGACTTGCAAATTTATTCACAGGCTTCGTTGGATAATATCCCAAAAGCCATAGCTAATATTAATAACGATCTCGAACATATCGCCGACTGGAGTAAATCATATGGACTAAAGGTGAATCCTTCTAAGACCAAGATTATTATTATTGGTAGTTCAAGGCTAACCACACGAATTGATTGGTCAACTGTACCTTCAATAAAATTTGATGGAACAATCTTACCTGTGAGTCAAAGTGTAAAAAATTTAGGTGTAATACTTGACCATAATCTCACGTGGGGACCTCAAATACAGGAAGTGAGCCGCAAAATGTTTTCCTCTGCTGGATCACTTCGGAGATTACGTAACTTCCTCCCAACTGCTACTAAAATTGCGCTTGCACAATCTCTTCTTCTTCCAGTGCTTGACTATGCGGATGTCAGCTATCTTGATGTTACGGAACAGCAACTTAATAAACTGGAGCGACTCCAAAATTTTTGTATTCGGTTCATATTTGGTTTACGTAAATATGACCACGTATCTGAATTCCGTTCCAAACTCAAGTGGTTACCCATACGTCATCGAAGAAACACTCACATTGTCTCTCTCCTTTACACAATCCTCTTCAATCCCTCCTCTCCTGCTTACTTGAAGCGTCGTTTTGAGTTTCTATGTGACACACACGGTCGTTCTTTGAGATCGTCTGATGACCTAAAACTGAGTACGCCATTGCATTCCACGAAATTCTTTGATCAGTCTTTTACTGTCCAAGCAGTTCGCCTGTGGAATGCCTTGCCAGTTTCTATCCGGAAAGCTAGACACCTAACTGCTTTCAAAGATATGGTAACATCGCACTATTTATCATTAAAATAGTCGCTTTCTTCTTTTATTTTTATCTCATTATTGTTTTAATTTTTGTTATGTATTTATTTAATCATATTTATGGTAGCATAGATATAAAATGTATATTAATATGTATGTTTATTTGTATTTTATTTATTTTATTATAATTTATTTCGATTTTAGAATTTATTTCAATTATTTACTTTGTATTATTTCAATTATTTACTTTGTATTGTTTCAATTATTTACTTTGTATTGTTTCAATTATTTACTTTGTGCAATTAAACCGCCGTCCTTTTCTATTGTAAAATGTTGCTTAACTGTAAGGTTGCCTGGAAGAGATTGCTTATTAGCAATAAGGCCGCCTTTGTACTTTTTATGTTTTATTGTTAATTTTCTTTAAATTGTTAATTGTTCCGAAATTGTACAATAAAGAATATTCTATCTATCTATCTATCTATATAAAGCAAATTATATTTACAATTTTTTAACATATTAAGTATTAGTAAATATATAATTATATAAAAAAGTATTATTAATTAGTTAAGTATAATATAAATCTAAATAGATGATAACAAAAAAAAACAAATGCAGTACAAATATCATATCCACAAGGTGATAGACTCTATACCGTCTACGTAGGTACCACCGCAGTGCCAGATATCGTCCTGTGAAACAGGAGTATTATGCACTTTTGTGTTTCGATATGAGGGCTCTGTGAAATTACCGGGTATAAGAGACCAGATATCTGTTGTCTCGGGTGATGGGCACAGTGCGGCATTGACAAAGAAAAAAAACTGTCTATCAGTTGTTAGTTTCCTTCAATTCCTCACTGTCGTGGTCAGGCGTATCACTTACTAACACGTGTGCGTTCTGACCGTCCTGTACACTTATAACATAAACAATATATGTAAAATAATGACCATTATAGATACAGTAATTCGAGATTTCTAGTTTTGATATTTCATTAAACGACCCATGTGGTGTGTGAGACGTCGGATATTACACCAAGGGTTCCGGATTCGATCCCTGGGCGTTTCAAACATTTGTGTACGAGAACATGTTTATTTGTATTGTTCTGGGTGTTTCTTTGGATAATTGGTATCTATTTACAAAACTTAAGTCTATGAGTATCTTTATCAGTAAAAAAATTAAAACCACGTCAAACAGTTAGAAACTGAATGGCTTTCTCCGTTTATTACGTCATATTTATAATTATATTTATTCCCAGATCAACCACCTCAGAGAAAAGCACACGAAGAAACAAAACTCGCCTACACCTGATTCTGAAGACAAACCACAATCGCCATTCAAAGAGCCAGAGGAAAGCGACAAGGAACTCTCGCCCATAAAGGACCTGTCCAACAGTATGAAAAATAAGGAAATACTCAATAACAATAGACGAATGTTCCCCGGCGGACAATTCGAAGATAGATAAGGACAGCGTGATGGGAGACTGCGACGCTATACTCAGCGATTTGGAGAGTGAAGGCACGCAACCTGAGGAGGTATTTTTTTTCATATAATAAATAATTTAACCCTTCGAACGCCAATGACACTTAAAGGCATCGGAAACAAACTATTGTGTATGGATTCCTGGCGTTCAAAGGGTTAATGTGTAACCAAAAGTGACGGTTCACAGAGCCTTATTCCTTATCAACTTATTTACATGTGCCGTTTTCAAATACTCACCATTACGACAGTTACAATCAAATGTAAAACTCGTAAAATCTTAGATCAACAAAAAACTAGATGCACAACAAAGGAATATTAACACAAAATGTCCGAGCCGCGTCTTAGTGCTTCACACATACGTTGACTATTGGTAGACTCGGTACTGAGTCGTCTAGGTAAGTACCACGCAGTGCAAGATACCGTCCCGGGAAACAGGAGTGTTATAAGCACTTCTGTGTTCGGGATGAGGACACTGTAGCTACTGAAATTACCGGTTATACGACCTAACATCAGTCGTCTCTAGTGTCGAGCGCAGTGCGGCATTGTACCAAATAAAATAATTTTCTTTCTTTCAATAAGTAATTATCATCATCAGCTCATTGAACGTCCCCACCGAGGGGCACGAGCCTACCTACCTGCCTACTATAGGGTGATTAGGCCTTAGTCGTCCACGCGGGCCCAGTCCGGGTTGGACGACTTCACGCATAACCTTTGAATCTCTTCGCAGGCACAGACTGTTTTCCTTCACAGTAAGAGCGTCAGATAACGTACATATGTTTCCGAAAATTCGAAAACAAATAGGTACGTGGCGGGATTTGAACCTCGGTCCTCCCGGTAGGAGAGCGACACACCATTGAGCCACCGACGCTCTTAAAAGGTAATGATTTATTGTTATCGTATTTCAGGATGAAGACAAGAACCTATCGTCCGAGGAGTTGTCCAAGAAACTGGAGAAGCTATGCGGCAGTCTGAACAGCAGCTCCAACAGTTGCTGCTGGCTCACACGCGCTCAGGGCAACATGCTATGACAAGACAGGTATGGTTCTCTCTTCAATCTTAAATACAAATGTCATGAGTACAAATACGAGCAATTGACGACCGATTTGGTGTTATGGTCGATACGTCGGCTGTTACACCAAGGGTTCCGGGTTCGATCCCCGGGCACTACAAACATTTGTTTGCATGAACTCTCAAATACATATCTCATTGAGTACAAATAATTGATGACCCATCTGGTGTAGTGGTTGAGACGTCGGCTGCTACACCAAGGGTTCCAGGTTTGATCCCCGGGCAGTACATACATTTGTGTGGATGTCTGTTTGTAATGGTCTGGGTGTTTTATATGTATAAAATGTATGAATTTATAAAAAAATGAAAGTATGTTTATCCATTATTTAGTAGCCCTAAACTAAGCATCAGCCTTTAATATGGGTATATTAAAGGCTGATGCTTAGTTTAGGGCTAGATGGCGCTGTGTGCATGTCAGTGGACATTTATTTCCTTAAGCTTTAAATTGAGTGTGGCTGTAATACGTCTATATAATGTTAAGATTTTTTTAAATTGCACTTTGTAGTGAAAGAAAAAGATACTTGAAAACTATGTGTGGTTGTGGTTCTTTGCGTGGATACATATCTGTGTGTATGTAGTTCGATTGCGTGTATATATCTATGTGCGTGCGTGTGTGTGTGGTTGTGTCTATACGTGCGTGTGTGTGTGTATGATTGAGTCTGATTGCGTGTGTGTGTTCATGCGTGAGTATGTGTCTGTGTGCGTACGTGCATGTGTATTTACGTTTGTGTGGTTGGTTTTATAAGGAAGAAACAAACAGAGAATACATAACTAACGGTGGACATTTATACAGGTATTGGCGCCGGTATTGGTCCCTGGGAAAGTGTGGCGGGATCTTCGTTGAGGCCCTGGAGTCCGCTCAGCCTGAGATCCTTCCGTACCAACAGGCGTTGGAGGCCGGCGCCTCTGAGGACAAACAGACAGACAATAAGAGGAAGAAGAAAGGTAGGACATTTTCTTATGGTGAACTATACAAACGATTTTGGGTTCTGGTTGAGAAGTTGGTTAATAAATCGAATCTGGGTGCATTTAATTTTGTTTTTTGATCAAAATTGTATAAGTGTCTTTTTTTGGTTAGTATTAAAAATCATCATTTCCCTTCTTAAAATGCAATTTTTTTTTTACAAAGTGTAAAAAACTAATTGGGTTCAAGTTTACAGTTATGCGAAGTACAGAGTAGCTATTTTAATGTTTTTACACATTAATATTGTTTATGCTTTTGCAACTTTCTTATAAAAATCTAAAAATATATAAAAATAAATAAATATATAAATGAACGTAGCCAGTTTTGGGCTTAGGGTTGGGCAACAGTGAACCTATTTCCCCTCTCCCTCCCCCGGTATTTTTTTATTTAAATATGCTAGTGTCAGGGTGGGGCAAGCGCCCCAGTGTGGCTACGCCCATGAATAAATAGCAAGTTAACAACTGAACAATAAATGTTATTTTTCCCACTCAGTTGCCAAAGAAAAGGAAGAGCCAGAAGAACGGCCGGACCCCGAAGTGGAAGCGCAGGCGTTGAAGGAAGAAGCACTCAAAAGCGAGATGGAATTGAAAAGCATTAAATCCGAGTTGAACCTCAGCGACCACACGCAGATTATCAAGTACGAGCCGAATGTCAAACATGGCGCTTGTAAAGTTGAAGGTAAGATAATAAATTAATATAGCAATACGTCGATGGGTAAATGTATGAATGGGAGAGTAAGAGAGTGCATGTGACCGTTTCATGGACTTCCTCTTCCACACACTCACACATAAAAATGAAAAGTGTTTATTCAGTTTAGGTCCTAACAGAACACTTATGAATGTCGAATGGAGCCACCACTGGTTAGGACGATAGTTTTCCACTGAGAAGAATCCAGCAAGTTTTCATATTAAGTATTAGTAAAATATAATAATCTACAAAATAATTATTAAGCAGTTAAGTACAATATAAATCTAAAATGATGATAAAAAGTAGTGCAGGTGTGGAGATCAACATGTCCATGAGTTTTTATCATTTATATAATCTTCGATACTATAGTAATCTTTTTTTTATTAAAATCGACTTTATATAAAGTGCCGAAGAATATTAAGGTTATAAGTAAAAAGTATCGATATTTTTTTGGAATAACTCTTACCAGATGTAAGTGTGGTTGTAAGTTGTAAGTGATTCTTAAGTATAGTAGAGCTTCACAGAAAACCGGCGTACAACTACGCCAGTGTTGCCGAATTAGTAAGCTTTTCCAGACGCCCAAAACTTCTTTCCCCTTGACCATTTAAAGGTTGGCATCGAAATCCGGGCGCGTACTGTACTCCTAGTATTCAATGTTTATAGATGATAAAAATATTTCTTTTAAAATATTTATTTGTTGTTCTTATAGTAAAGAAACAAACTTTTTGTTTAGCACCTGTCTTTAGTATGTCTTAAGCGTATTACATGTACAATTCGTCTTTTAAACTTTAAGAAGGGTAATGTGTTACCATATAAAATTATTTTGTACCTATGAAATATAAGAAAGCTCTTTGTTTACTGAATAAATAAATAAAATAAAACTCGGTCATCACGACTTTCAGTTAATAATTTGTAATCGCTTAATTTGGCTGGCTAAAACTTCCGAAATCCAATACTTTCTGAATTTATCGTGACAACATTCGAGCGTATTTTAAAAAACATTCTGTTTTCGCCACAGGTTCCTCAATAAAAATGGAAGAGAAATACATCCAGCAGAAACAGAACAACGAAGAGCAAGACATGCTCGATATAGAAGACTCCATTCCCACCGCGTTCCTAGTCCAGAAACCTACTCATAAGCCGATGTACGCGACACAAGCCGAGCCAGTCGACAAGCCACAGGAAATCGTCAAAGTCGAGAATCTAGTCAAGGAAGAGGACGAACAACGCGAAGAAACAAAAGACCTCGTGAACAATCTAGAGGAACTGCGGAAGATGGCGGAGGCTGTATCATCACAATTAGACGCTGCAAAAAAAGCAGAAGCGGAGGTCAAAGAAGAAATCGAACCTGTAGACGTTAAAAAAGAAACAATGGAACCAGAATCAGCGCATGCTCAACTACACTCCCGAATGCTGGAAGGCAAATGGTTCTCAATACTAAGGCATGAGAGTTCGTTTTTGAATAACATAAACGAGTCTACAGACAAAATGGACATGCCTACGTACTGTGATAATGAACACACGTGTGCAGAAGTGATTTTGTGCCAAGGCCACAAGTGGGATGTGTCTAATAACCTGCATTTGTTGAACGATCCAAGTTTGTTTACTTTGAACAGTATGGTGACTAGTGTTCAGGTACCTTCGAATAGTGTGTATGCTGATTCAAGTCTAACTATGTCTGGTTTGGATCAGGATATGATGGATGCCAGTATTAACCAGGATTCAACTCAAGAACCTGAAGCGGAGGAGGAGACTAAAGAACAGGTAATACATTTGGTTTTAACCCATTAAACGGCCCGCGTGGACGACTAAGGCCTAATCACCCTATACGGGTAGGCTCGTGCCCCTCGGTGGGGACGTTTAATGAGCTGATGATGTGAACGCCGGGAATCCAGACACTACAGAATATCTATTATGTCTGGTGCCTTAAGGCGTCGTTGACGGTCAAAGGTATAATAAGCCAGTCTAAAAGCCACATTAAATCTCTTTCCACTATTAGGTAAAACAAATTGCTTGTTTACTTATTTTAAAAAAATGATCAGTATTTTGATAAATCCCACTATTAAATTCAGGTATTCCAAAACATAACTATGCCAAATTACATATATGCACTATCAGTCAATCAAATCATCTAAAGCGTACCTCTTCAGAGCCAGTGGCCTGCACTCCATATATGCAAATAAGATACCCTGTGCGTCCAGAAAATTCGAGAAAATATCCAACATATTAAGTGATTTCACTTATTCGCCCATTTTCCTGTACATTTTTTTTTACATCCACTGACATTCACACAGTGCCATCTAGCCTAGCATCTACCAAGTTAAGCGTGAAGCCTGTATTATGGGTACTAAACAACAGATAATCATACTTATATATATTTTTTAAAAATACATACATATTATACATAGAAAACACCCAGACCATTACACACAGTCATGTTCATGCACACAAATGTTTGAACTGCCCAGGGATCGAACCCGGAAACCTTGGTGTTGCAGTCGACGTCACAACCGCTACACCAAATGGGTCGTCGAAATATTTAAAACCTTAGATGCTAATCCTGATCTGCTATCACTCAATTTGACAAAAATGAAAATTATTTATTACATAAACATAACTCCCTCCAGGATAACGACTTGGAAAAGGAACTTCAAGCGGATGCCCTGAAGCAAGACTTGGCCACCCAGAAGGCCAAAGCCAGCAGTCTCACCAGCCTAGGTCTGCTGAACTTCAACGCGCTGTCCACGTATGTGACATGCGACAGTCCCCCGCCGATCCAGATGTCGCCTGAGGAGTTGGATCAATTAGAGATGTGCAAGGTCCATGGGTTGCCCAAGAAGGTTGAGGGGAACTTCGTGCCTAAGGAGCTTAGGTAAGTTTGGAGATAGATTGTTTGTTGAGACACACATGAAAACATTTAACCCTTTGACCGCCAGTGACGCCTTAAGGCGCCAGGCGCAATGGATTTTTTATAGTGTCTCGATTTCCGGCGTTCAATTGGTTAATAATCCTTAAATAGTACAGGAATAACAAACAGTACTAATGTACTTTACAAATATGGAATTGTTAGGGACGACCGTCATAGAAAAGGAGAAGATACACGCATTGATTTATTATTTTGAATAATTAATTTAAATAAAAAAAGATTAACAGGTAAGAATAGATAGTTTTGTATAAATGAGTAATACAATATTAAGTGAGAAAGTGAAATAATATTGTTTAAAGTATAATAGTGTTATACTGATAGCATAGTAGCTATATATAGTTATGATAATTGACAATATAAATAGCGAAAAAGTCATACAGTCCACTTGCTTACGACAGAATAAGTCATTCGACTTATTCTAGTTTCCCAAGACTGTTCAGTTTAGGCGGGCGGTGCAGTGTGAGATAACCCCAGCAGAGGTATTTCCACACTGATTAGCGTAGGAAGACGCATATCAGTGAGTGTACCCGTGTACTGACTACTTGCGAAAGGCCTTAGGTGGAGGCTGCATAACTAGGGGGTAAACTTGATACTGAGTCGTCTAAGTAGGTACCACCGCAGTGCCAGATATCGTCCCGTGAAATACCAGTGTTTTGCAATTGTGTGTTTTGAGATAAGAGCACTGTAGAAAATAAACGGGCATAAGAGATCTCTGTGTTTCGGTATGAGAGCACTGTAGCTAAAGTTGCCTCAACTTAGCTTGATACCGCTGACAGCTGTAACCAAAACCTAAGGTATAACCAGGTATAACTTTGAACGTGCGTCCTAACAATGCATACATTTTAAAACACAAAGAAAATTGAGATTTCTAAAAAAATAGTTGAATAGTGATCAAAAAATAAGTTTGAATATTGATAAGAAAATAAAGTTGAAAGAAAACTACCAAAAAACCTACTAAACAGTGTGGTTAAATTTAAATTTAATTTTACTTTGTTTTTTTGGCAACATTTTTTGATTAAGAAAGTTATTTCAGTTATGTGTATATGTGTATATTTCAATAATAGTGATGGAGAATGTAATTAAAAGTACGTAGTAAATTACTAAAACATTAAAGTTCAATTTTCATTGATTTTTTTTTTAATTCATGAAACCACAAGGTCATTTCTGCAAATCATCGATATTATCACAGATAAGATATTATATATAATCCGAAGTACATTTTCAATCATTCGTGCTTATTACTTAATGTTGATTTTCAAATAAAATATATTTTTATCGATTCAAATCGATCAAATACTCGGTTTTTGGATAATCGTGATTCTTCTTTCCGTCACTAAGCAAGTTTTTATGACAGCTGTCAGCGGTATCAAGCTAAGTTGAGGCAACTATAGTATAATTAAAGGACATAAGAGATCTAACATCTGTCGTCTCGGTTGACGGGCGCAGAGCAGTGTTGATAAAAAATAATGACTACCCACTGTTATTAATTTCCTTCAACACTGCTTCTGTCATGATCAGGCGTATCACTTACCACCAGGTGAGCGCACTGACCGTCTCGTTCACTTATGACATAAAAACGTTACGCCTGTTTACGGAACGATTAATAGGAACGTAGGGTTTGAAACCGCGGCTCATCATTATCAGCTCATTAGTCGTCCCCACCGAGGGGCACGAGCCTACCCGTATAGGGTGATTAGGTCTTAGTCGTCCACGCGGACCCAGTGCGGGTTGAACGACTTCACGCACAACCTTTGAATCTCTTCGCAGGCGTGCACAGGTTTCCTCATGATGTTTTCCTTTACCGTAGAGCGTCGCATAACGTACATATAATTTCGAAAATTCGAAAACACATGAGGCGGGATTTGATCCTACGCTCTCCCGGTAGGAAAGCAACGGTCCATTGAGCCACCGACGGTACCGCGGCTCGCTGCTAATTAAATTTATTTTACAGATACGGCTGGTGGCGGATCACGGAACCTGAACAGCTCAAAGATCTGATGGATGCTCTCCATCCACGAGGAGTCCGCGAGAGGGAACTGCACGCAGCCTTCATGCAACATTTGCCAACGGTCAACAACAAAGTATGTACATATCCTCGTTTTTTTTGAAGTGCAATGGTTTAGAAATACAAAGAAAGATAAGGAAAATATTTATTCGGTGTAAATTAAATTGTACTTTAATTTGCACCAGGCCATTTTTTCTTTGTTTATGCTTAAAATCCATTACATATAAATAAAATTTAAGTGTTTTCTGTAATATTGTTTTGTTCGTCTTTGTCCGAGTAATCTCTGTAACAGCTGGATGGATTTGGACGGGACTTTGTTTGGGAGGTAGCTGATGTAATAAGGGAAAACATTAATAAAACAAACTTTTATTTAGATAATATTTTTTTAGGATAAAAATCCAAAAAAAAGAACGTTAGCTCTTAACGAAGCTATTTTAGGTTATGTTTTACTGCGGGAGAACATTTTATACAGCTTATACCGCGGCGAACAGCTAGTCTTATACATAACAATCCGTTGGCTCTCAATTTAATGAATAAATTTAAACAGTACCAAAATCCTTTACAGATATACATAGACAAAGGTGACGTCTCAAACACAGAATTGTCGATATCCCATCTGGACCGGGTCATAGCCCAAAATGGGGGGTACCCCACCCCTGACGCACCGGACACTTACTCAACCGCCACTGCCGAGAGAATTGATATGCAATTGTTGAATGCGGTAAGTTTTTATTTTATTTTACTAAGTTGTACAATTAGACAAAACGCTCACCTGATGGTAAGTGATACGCCTGACCATAAGTACTGAATTGTCTAGGCAGGTACCACCGCAGTGCCAAATATTGCCTCGTGAAATAGGCGTGTTTTGCACTTGTGTTTCGGGATGAGGGCACTGTAGCTAGTAAAATTACCGGTTATAAGAGACCTAACATCTGTCGTCTCGGGTGTCGGGCGCAGGGCAGTGTTAACGGAGGATAATGACTTTCTTATTGTTATTTTCTTCAACGCTGCATTTGTCACGGTCAGACGTATCACTTAGCACCAGGTGAGCGAACTGCCCGTCCTGTAAAAATTTAAATATGAATTTCAACCTAAAAAAATTCACGTAATATGCCTATTAAACGCCAGGCTCAATAGAAACTCTATTGGCGACCCATTCGGTGTAATGGTTGAGACGTCGGATATTACACAAAGGGTTCCGGGTTCGATCCCCGGGCAGTACAAACATTTGTGCCCATGAACATGTTTGTATTGGTGTGGGTGTTTTCTATGTATAATATGTATGTACATATTTTAGGAAAAAATTATTAGTATGTCTATCCGTTGTTTAGTATCCATATAACAGACTAATGCTTTGGGGCTAGATAGCTCTGTGTGAATGTCAGTGGATACTTATTAATTATTTTTTGACGACGTTGTGATTAACATTCAAAGACTGAAATATCATTGTCAAGGTGGAGCAACTAGAAGAAGCGATCGTGGCGTCCTCAATGCAAGTGAAGGCGTGGCGGGCCCAAAGGGGGGAGGGGGGAGGCGTGGCCCAGGCCGGACGAGGCTGGCTGCACTCGAGGCGCATATAGAAAGGCGATACCTCAAACCTCCTTTGGCACACAGGTAAGGTTTTACCAACAACCTAGGATACTCTTAGGCATACAGTTTTGGGTTGAAAACCATTTGCGCCCGCCAATTGTCCGGTGTCCAAAAACAGGAGACATTTCATTATCATCATCGTTCTCTCTTTTAGTCAACCTATCGCAGTCCACTGCTAGACAAAGGACTCGCCAATTTTGCGCCAGATATCCTCCGCTTTCCTTATCCAGCCTCCACCAGCGACCTTTCGCAAGTCGTCAGTCCATCGGGCCGGAGACTTGCGAAAGATCTCCACTCCAGAACTCGTCTACTCCAATGGCCATCGGTTCTGCGACATACGTGACCAGCCCACTGCCACTTCAACTTGCTGATCCGGCGGGTTATGTCGGTAACTTTAGTTCTCTTACGGATTAAATCATGATCTTGTCCCTCGCTTTGACCGTTAAGTTTATTGGAATTATCATCAGCCTACAACGTCCCACTACAGGGGCCTTCTCATACAGGCATAGCCATGAGTTTTTGGTAATACTTATTTATTCCAATGTATAATCCACATGACTGTAACAATATTTGAATAATGAAACCACAGTTTAACTGTCGGATATAATATTATTATCTAATGTTTACAGCACGCGGTCAAGAGTTAACATTATGTTAGATGTTTTTCCCGCTTATTCTCAGTCTTGCCAACACAACAAAGTTATTCAACATAGTGTGCCTACAAGTTAATTGCAGTTTTTGATCTTCGATAACAATATAGTTAATTGTTACAGTGCAACTGAAGCTACTTTGGGTGCTGTGCTTCAAGCGGAACAAGGCAATTCGTCCGCGCCGTCTCCACAAAACTCTGATAGTCCAACAGAAACTAAGGGTGAGTGTTTACTGACGATTTCATGTATTTAAAGGTTGCTGGACTTCTATAAAGTATGAAAACCCCTCACATTAGCTCAGCTAATTTCATCATCATCATCAGCTCATTAAACGTCCCCACCGAGGGGCACGAGCCTACCCGTATAGGGTGATTAGGCCTTAGTCGTCCACGCGGGCCCAGTGCGGATTGGACGATTTCACACACAACCTTTGAATCACTTCGCAGGCGTGCATGAAGGTTTCCTCACGATGTTTTCCTTCACCGTAAGAGCGTCGAATAACGTACATTTAATTTCGAAAATTCGAAATCACATTGGTACGTAGCGGGATTTGAACCTCAGCCCTCCCGGTAGGAGGGCGACAGTCCACACCATTGATCCACCGACGCTCTAATCTCTCTAAATCTAAATCTCTAAATCTCTCAGCTAATTTATTAGTTAGCAAATTGTTTTAATTCAATATACATATATCGTCGGTGGCTCATTGTTGTGGACTGTCGCCTTCTGATCTGAGGGTGCACGTTCAAATCCCGCCACGCACCAATGACTTTTCGAATTAAAATAAAGGTATATTTTTACGTTTATCCGACGCTCTTACGTAGGAGAAATACACCGCGAGGAAACCTGCGCACGCTAGAAGAGATTCAAAGGTTGTGCATGAAGTCGGCCAACCCGCACTGGGCCCGCGTGAACAACTTACCCATTGTACGCCGGGAATCCAGACAATTGAAAATCTATTGTGTCTTGCGCCTTTTTTTGTTTCTTTTGTATTATCAATTTGTGAACTTGTGACCAATTAAGATTTTCTTTGTTTCTTACATTAGCGGTCAAAGTGCTAAGGCCTATACACCCTTTACGGGTAGGCTTGTGCCGCATCGTTGGGGACGTATAATGAGGTAATGATGATGAAGTTTTTTATGATTTGTTACAGAGAGCAAAGGCATATCCCGTGGTCTCGCGACGTGGCGGGAAGCAGTCGGCCGATGCAGTACATCAGCCCAGCTGGCCATGTTGCTACAGGCTTTGCATTCGGCGTTAGCCTTTGAAAGGAGCATCGTCAAAGCAGTAAGTATCTTACCCACGTAAATAAATAGATATCCACTGACATTCACACGGCGCCATCTAGCCCCAAGTTAAGCGTGAAGCCTGTATTATGGGTACTAAACAACGGATAAACATACTTATAAACATTTTTTTGTGAATACATAGAAAACACCCAGACCATTACAAACAAACATGTTTATGCACACAAATGTTTGTACTGCCCGGGGATCGAACCCGGAACCCTTGTTGTTGCAGCCGACGTCTCGACCATTACGCCAAATGGGTTGTCAAAAGCACATATAACCTCTCTCTCCTTTCATACAATTGCAATTCACTGCTGACATAGGTTTCCTGTCTGACACGGGATATGACATGGAGCGTCGGTAGCTCATTGGTGTGGACTGTTGTCTTCCAATCTGGAGGGTGCAGGTTCAAATCCTGCCACGTACAAATGTATTTTCGAATTTTCGTAATTATATGTACGTTTATCAGACGCTCTTACGGTGAAGAAAAACCTCGTGAGGAAATCTGCGACGCCTGCGAAGAGATTTAAAGGTCTTCACGCACAAGCGTGAAGTCGGCCAACCCGCACTGGGCCCGCGTGGACGACTAAGGCCTATACACTCGCGTAAGGGTAGGCTCGTGCCCTTTGTGGGGACGTGTACTGAGCTGATGCTAATGATAGGTTTCCCACATTTTGCATCAGGTATCCCGGTTTCTCCAATGGACCGACGACTTGCGAAAGGTCGCTGGATATCTGGCGCAAAATAGGGGAGACCTATGTCCAGCAGTGGACTGCTATAGGTTGAATAGATCCTGGTCCTCCATTTTTCTCATCCAACCTTTAAATATCGGCGATCTTAAGCGAGTACGATATTAATGTATATAAGCTTTTGCTCGCAGCTTTGCACGCTTTAAATTTATGGGTAACTCAGTTTACCATTCCTGGTTCAAAAAAATATTATTAATTTATGCTGCTGCAGATACGTCTTTCCATTGGTTTTAGCTTGCCTTAAAAACTGCGAAACCATACACAATTTAACATTAAACAAATATTAGTAACGTGTTTATGTACCTTAATAAAGTGTGTGTTTGTGTGCATACCTTTATTTATAAATTATTCTAACACTATTATTTAAGACCTTTGTTAGTGTATGTTTATGGGCCTACGTTAGTACGTTTATGGGCTTAGCCTGAAATAAATAATTTTTTTATTATTATAAATACCTGCTATAATTGGTCACGTATTTGATTAACGTAAACGTCGCCATCCAGGAGAGTTACGCGTTTCTTATGTACATATATGATATCTTTTCTTTATCGTATTCTTTGTAAAATCTAGTTAATTTATTTATAATTTTTTGCTATCTCAATATTGTCAAATGAGTTACCAAAATGTTTTAATTTTCTTTCGATAATGCTGTATATGCTTTAAATAGGTGTATGTATAGGTGTATCTAATACAACTTGTATACGATAAGAATGTAAATATATACACTGTTAGCGTACCTTTCTAAATAATTAAACGTACAAAGGAAACTTCTAAACTTCATGAGCAGCATTGTCCGCAGAACTGCCAGTTCTGCCAGAGCGGCGACGATGAAGACCAGCTGTTGCTTTGCGACGGCTGCGACAAGGGATACCATACGTACTGCTTCAAGCCACGGATGGAGGAAATACCGGAAGGGGACTGGTGAGTTGTCATTGGAAATTTATTATCCTGGCAGTCCTCAAGGCAAGAGTGAATAGGCTGTTTCTAGGCAGGCATGATCATCCTAGACCGCATCATTACTTATCAGGTGAGATGGCGGTCAAATGTCTGCCTATGGATGATAAAAAAAAAATTGGCTCATTGAACGACCCCAACGAGGGGCACGAGCCTACCCGTAAAGAGTGTATAGGCCTTAGTTGTCCACGCGGTCACTTTATTATAATTTATAAGGCTAATTTAATAATAATAATAAAATAAATAATACATAATTTTAATGTTTTTCTAGTAATTAATCATTTCCCTCGTCGTTTATAGCGCTCCATGCCTCTATCACTCTTAAACCACGTAAACACACAATAACTTTATAATAGGCATGATGACTGGGTCCTGAAATCGTAAGAACTATTTCATATTATTACAAATCTGGGTTTAATATAATGATGTGCTTACTTTCAGCTCGAAAACTCATGTTTTATGAATTTTATTAGTCTTCAAAGTTAAATGGGCAAGTCCATTTTTAAAGTACATTAATTGTCAAAAATTTGTTAACAAAAGGATAACACATACAATTTAAAGCAACTTTTGCTATGAAACCGTTTTAGTAAACGCAACATTTATAGTTGTAGTACAAAATTCACAAACTATGCGTACTAATTACTGATGCGTGACGTCATAACTAGGTAGCCATTTGTATGAAGCGTTTTTGGGGAAGTCCATTAATGTGTTTTTAGAATTGGAAAATCTCTGTGAGTTTTAATGTTAACGGAGTAATTTTTTTACCAATGTTTCTATTATTATGCGGTCCATCGATATAATAACAGAAAAAAAATGTCATCATCCCTATTTTCTATATTAATTATTTCCCGATATGGTTGGATAAACAATAAACAAACGAGATGCACAATCACGAAGCAATATCAACTAAAAAATGGCCGACCCGCTTGATACACACGTTAACTTAATGTTATATTTATGGCATTAACTTATTCTTTAAAATGCCGACCCGCTTGATACACACGTTAACTTAATTTTATATTTATGGCATTAACTTATTCTTTAAAATGTTGACCTTGATGCGTCATTATTGAGTCTCCTGTAAAATCTTATATATATGTATATGCATGTGTGTATATATAGCTTGCTGTCTTAATATTCATTATGTGTGTATCAATGCTGTTTTAGTATATGTCATCATCATCATCAGCTCATTAAACGTCCCACCGAGGGGCACGAGCCTACCCGTATAGGGTGATTAGGCCTTAGTCGTCCACGCGGGCCCAGTGCGGATTGAACGACTTCACACACAACCTTCGAATCTCTTCGCGGGGTGCATGAAGGTTTCCTCACGATGTTTTCCTTCACCGTAAGAGCGTCGGATAACGTACATATTTTTCGAAAATTCGAAAATACATTGGTACGTGTCGGGATTTGAACCTCAGCCTCCCGGTAGGAAGGCGACAGTCCACACCACTGAGCCACCGACGCTCTTGAAATGTTGACCTTGATGCGTCATTATTACGTCTCCTGTAAAATCTTATATATATGTATGTATGTGTATGTATGTATATGCATGTGTATATATAGCTTGCTGTCTTAATATTCATTATGTGTGCCAATGCTGTTTTAGTATAAGTATATGTATCTACAATAAATGTATCTAGTGTGTTTTCATATTATTATTCTTATGTGTATGTTGTGTTCATTATTATATTTACATGTGCTGATTGAGTGTTGAGTGAGATATAACCCTATTTGTCCATATACTCTTTGATAAACTTATAATATGTGTATTATGTAAAGTGCGTGTATGTAGTAGTAGTAGTCTTTGAAGGTAGCCACGGAAGACCAGTGTCATGGTGTCTTCATCACCATGGTTATTGCTGAGTGGTATACCTGTTCTGTGTCTTTAGATTTATGTTTTTATGTTTAAGGTTATATGTGTACTGTCACAGAATAAATTTTCTTTCTTTCTTTCTTTCATTACGAAATAAAAAACACCAATATATTACCGTCACTATGACATGTAGCGAGCACCATTATGCAGTGATATTGTGCATCAAGTTAGTTTATATTTACTAGCTTTTGCGCGCGACTTCGTCCGCGTGGAATAGTTACTTTGGCCTAACGCTCTCTTTAACCCGCTACTTCGTTTATATAGGTGAGTTAAAACTGCGATATCTCATAAGATATTCATTTAAATTGAATGATGTAAAGGGCAATTTTGTTGAAAATGAAATACTTGTGATAAATAAAGTCTTTATTTGGATAAGGATTGATATCATATTTATGAAAATAGCTTCGCAAAATGATGCATTATTTTAGAAAAAATGTTATAGGGAGCTAACCTTAAAAGATAGACATATGCTGTCGCGGACTTTTTTGTAGACCTTTAAAAGGGTAGTATTGTTACCCTGTTAATACATGACTTTTGCGAAACTTAAACCGTTTACGCAGCGGAATCTCTAAGTAAGAAAATTTCCCCCCGGATTTTGAAACATTATTCATTGCTGCTCCGCTTCTATTGCTTGTAGCGTGATGATATATAGCCTTCCTCGATAAATGAGCTATCTAACACTGAAATAATTTTCAAATCGGACCAGTAGTTCCTGAGATTAGCGCGTTCAAACAAACAAACTCTTCAAGCTTTATAATATTAGTATAGATTTAAGCCGATATGACAAAACATTTATATAGGTATATTCATCATCATCATCAGCTCATTAAACGTCCCCACCGAGTGGCACGAGCCTACCCGTATAGGGTGATTAGGCCTTAGTCGTCCACGCGGGCCCAGTGCGGGTTGGAAGCTAGGTATTATCTATTATTATCTATTATACATAGTTTGAAGTATAGAGTTTCTTGCCGGCTCTTCTCGAAGAACCTACTTATACCGAACCGGTGGTAGACTCATAAAAATATAATAATAATAATTGACGATCCAAAAGTAGCTGTAACAGATTTATTTGAATAAAGCTTTTTTCATTTTGTTTGTTTGAAGCAATCGTAAATTAACTTGGGCTTTTTCTCAATGCCAGGTATTGCTGGGAGTGCGTGAATAAGGTTCGTGGCGAGCGAGTCTGTATCGTGTGTGGAGGCGCTGCGGGGGGTAGGACTATCCCTTGCGCCCTCTGTCATAGGGCTTACCACCAACACTGCCACTATCCGCCATTGCCTAAGGTAACATCAATATTAATAAATTAATAAAATAAATAAATTCCACTGAATTTCACACAGCGTTATCTTGTCCTAAACTAAGCATATAGCCTCTAATAGGGGTTCTAAACAACGGATAAACATACTTATATACTTTTTTGTGAATACATACATATTATACATAGCAAACACCCAGACCAATACAATGAGACATGTTGATACACACAAATGTTTGTACTGCCCGGGGATCTAACCCTTGGTGTAAGAGCCGACATCTCAACCTCTCAAAAAAATTACGCCACACAAGCCGCCAAATATAAAAAATATATTTACTTTTCTCCCCATAGCTATTCAGTGTGGGACGGCCTATGCATTGATTGCATATATTTCCACTCGGATCGATACCAAACAATAATTGCTTGCATATTGCAATGTACTACAAAAATGTTGAATGTTGTATTTGCCTGTAAAGACATGTTTTAACACGTTTCACATAAATAACTCCATTGTAATGTATAATAATATGTCGCTGGCAAGTTTGTACAACTAAAAAAATAATAAATTAAATTAAATTGGGTAACTATATTATACAAGGCGTGACTAAGCTATGTTATACTAACAGAGTCCCCGCGGCAAATGGTACTGCGCCCAATGTGCGTCTCGGGCTCCGCCAAAGAAGCCTCGCAAGAAACGGGAACCACGGCCCAGGCCTGAAGACGACGCTCATATGGTGCCCAGGTAAATACATTAACACAGCGCCATACAGCACATAATGTTCAACGGCCAACTCACACGACATTAACCATAATAATAAAGTAATCGCAGTAAGGAACCTTAGACTTGGCACGTCTTTGTCTTGATTTCATTACTTTTTAGAGATAATCAAGCATCTCCATCGAGACTTGGCTACATTTTTACAGAATGTTTTTGGTGGGATTATATATACATTGAAAATACAAAAAAAATGTTCGTTCTGTCCGGGGATTGAAACCGAAACCCTTGGTGAAATAGACGACAAACCTTTACACTTAATGAGTCATCAATAATACACAAATAATAAATGATTTCAAATCTGTACAGGAAAATGTGCGAATAAGTGGGAATCCTTTGGCGATTTTCAGGGTTCCCGTTATGCACTACTTATTTGCATATATGGAGTGCACGCCACTGACCTTTCCCACCTAATTATTATTTACGGTATCTTTTAAGCACACTACATTGATGTAGTCAACAGTGACTTAATATTGACTTTGCCTTACTCCTTTCTGTCTCTATTGTATAATATGTATGGTATGTAAATTAATCTATTTTATAAATGTATGTATTTGATTGTTTTGTCTTTTTATTATTCCTTACTTCGTTTTTGCACAATATTTGACTATTTTTTTCTACAATTTATATTTATTCCATCTCTGAAAGGTTTTCTGGAAGAGATTGCTTTATAGCGATAAGACCGCCTTATTTTTACTACTGTTCTGTTCCTCCGAGAATTGTTTTTTCTTTGTGCAATAAAGGTTATAATAATTACTATGATAATGTTTTATAGTCCAGCGGCTTCGCACGCGTCTACATCAACAACGGCCGAAGAGACGGCGCGTCACTCTCCGGACAAGCTTGGGGATAAGCTCGACGAGCCGCTCGCCGAGCCTGAGAACGGACTCAATCATCATATTGGTACGTATAGAATAGAATAGAAAATTTTTTATTGTACAATTCCAAGTCATGCAACAATTTAGAGTACATTCATAATAATATAATAGTATATAATGTTTATGTATACATTTTAATAGGTTTTTCGCTTCAATCTTTGACGACCCATTTGGTGTTGCGGTTGAGAGGTCGACTGCAACACTAAGGGTTCCGGGTTCGATCCCCGGGCAATACAAACATTTGTGTGCATGAACTTGTCTGTTTGTAATGGTCTGGGTGTTTTCTATGTATGATATGTATGTATTTACAAAAAAAAATGTATATACGTATGTTTATCCGTTGTTTAGTACCCATAATACAGGCTTCTCGCTTAACATGGGGCTAGATGGCGCTGTGTGAATGTCAGTAACTATTTAAAAAAAAAAATCTTTGGTTGAAAATCTTTATAATGTAATATTTATATATAAACACAATAAACATATAATGTAATCATCTCTCTCTGGGATATCTGGCGTAAAATAGGGTAGACCCATGTCCAGCAGTGGACGGCGATAGGTTGAAGAAGAGAGAAGAGTAATATTCTCCTCAGTAGAAGCAATGTTTAGACGATTTACTGGTTTCGAATCAGTAATAGCAATAGAATTTTCTTTAGTGCTAATAAAATTGAAGGGAAATTAGCGAATTGGTCCATTAAAGAATTGAGCCCGTAGATAATTGGATCAATCTTAAATTGGGACTAATCGCATATTTAATATTTTTGTTAACCTAACCTTAACGGTTTGTGCTTTAGGTACTAAACAACTGTTAAACATACTGTTAGACGGAAAAGAAAAGACCAACGCTACCCATCGCTAATCTATGGAAGAGTGATTTCACGTCACTAATATCTCTCTCTTGACACTAAGATTTAATCTATCAATAAATGTTGTTTAAACTTAAAGAATCATTTAATAATACTTACTTTTTTTTTCAAATAAATACATATAGAAAGAGAAAGCACTTAAACCAATAATAGTATAATATAATAATAATAAATCAAAACCTGAACCTTTTGTGTAGATTATAATACATATTTTATTTTCATGTACGAGTATACAAGATATTTGTTTATTTCCTCAGCCCCACCAGAGTTCACTGACGAAGGCCCCCCTGAAAAACGACGCGCGCTTCAGTATGGGAACGGTGCTGTGCCCCATGACGACACCGATCATATGGACGGTAAGTAATCATTTACGATCGAACCCATCATCTAACGATAGAACTCATTATCTCAAAATCGAACTTTTTATCTCAAGATCGAACTCGTCAACTTAAGAATGAGGCTGAAACTAGCAGAAAATTCTAGCAGTCAAAACGCGACAGAAAGTCGTCTTCAATAGAATATATTTAAAAAAAATCTATACGATGCTCACTTTGTAGTAAAGTTATAAATAAAAACAGCATTTTTTTGAAAACCAGTCTTGTCGTCATTGTCATCGGGTTATTTTTGTTTGAATTTTTCTCATATTTTTTCTCATTTAACCCTATCACCTATCACGGTCCGCCATCATGGTCGCCGCCGCGTCGCTGGCAGAAATAGCTTAAACATTACAATACTGTACAAACCGACTTGCTCCGACAAGAACATGCTTATCATCCTACGATCAAACTCATCCTCATACAGTCGAACTCATTCACTTACGATCTAACTGTACTAAAAGAATAAATGTGCTAAAGCTGGATAAATATATAAGGTTTAAGTTACCGAAGCAGGCAAAATTATATTCTTTTGAATAAATATCGATTATAAATTTTGCAGGCGAGGATCCCGACACAGAGAACGTGCCTCTGGTTAGTCGCGGTAAAAAGGAAAAGAACACGACTAAGAAACAACTCAAAGAGTTGCAGTTTTGCAAGTAAGTATGTTTATAATACTAATGGTTACCTAAGTCATTACAATCTCATTCTTATCTCATTTTATATTTACATATAAATTTGTTTTAACATTAAATCTTTAAACCTAACCTAAACAAACGTCGTCTTGAAAACTCGATGGTGATGGCTTGATAGATTATATGGCCGTTGTCGAATTTTTCGAGAACAAGACGTTTGTCTCAGAGAAAAAACGGTTCTGGTTTCTCGAAACAGTTCTAGTAGCAACTGGTTTCGTCGTTGCACGGACGATGTCGTTACGTGGACTAGATAGTTTCGCAATGGTTTCATTCGTTGCACGGACGACTCTCGTTTCGCGATCTAGATCCAAGGGTTCGATGCCTGGGCAGTACAAAAACATTTGTGTGCATGGACATATATCATAATATATAGTCTAGTTGTCTCATGTATATGTCACCGTCAAATACCAAGAATCTCAAGTTTTTTAATTTTCTAGGCAATTTATGACCTTTCGTAGGATGTTACACCTATAAATTGTATTATTTTACGCCTACTTTTTCGTAAATTTAATTTGGTGTAATTTATAAATTTACGAATATATTTCCGCAAGATTCAAAAAATTTTGACTAGTCACAGAGGGAGCTTCACGCTTTACTTGGGGCTAGATGGCGCTGTGTGAATGTTAATATAAGTGTAAATGATTCCACCAGGAACCTGTTATGCGAGATGGAGTGCCACGAGCACGCGTGGCCTTTCCTCTTGCCAGTCAATACTAAGCAGTTCCCTCAATACAAGAAGGTGATCAAATGCCCCATGGACCTATCCACTATCAAGAGAAAGCTTCACGACAACACGTGAGTATACTGAAAACGCAATTTTGAGAATTAACTTCGTTTCAATTATAATATTATGATTTCGACATCAGCTCATTAAACGTCTGCACCGAGGGGCGCGAGCCTACCCGTAAAGAGCGTATAGGCCTTAGTCGTCCACGAGGGCCCAGTGCGGATTGGCCGACTTCACGCACAACCTTTGAATCACTTCACAGGCGTGTGCAGGTTACCTCACGATTTTTTCCTTCACCGTAAGAGCGTAGGACAACGTACATGTAATTTCGGAAATTCGATAACGAATAGTTAAGTGGCGGGATTTAAGCCTGTACCCTCCAGATAGGAAGGTAACAGTCCACGCCAATGAGCCATTTTTAAGTTTTAATTTCATCACCTCATATATAAAAAGAAATAACAATATGTTAATAATAATTAATTACGATAGCCCATGGGTCAGAAAGATTCTCGAGTTACGTCCTCGCAATGATGGAGCGATGTGGCGGGTAGCAGATGGATGTCAATTGCTTGGGATCGGCTCCCGTGGAAATCATTAGGGGAGGCCTTCGTTCAGCAGTGGACATATTAGGCATAATAATGATGATATTGTGAGTTAAACTTGTGTACTTGTGATGAAAAGTTAATGTGTTTACTACTATTATAATTATCCGACAAAACGGCAGCGGTTTTTTATATTTTTGTATTGTTTTTATATTTTAAAGTGTTTTCTATGTATAATATGTATTTACAAAAAAATATATAAGTATGTTTATCCGTTGTTTAGTACCCATAATACAGGCTTCACGCATAACTTGGGTTAGTGGCGCTGTGTGAATGTCAGTAGATAATTATTTATTATTTTTAAAACAGCACAGTTAATTTTTCACTTTATTCATGCTACATATAATCAACGGCGGATCCAGGGGACCCCCTGAGCTATTTTTAAGTACTATACTAAAGAACGTTAACAAGATACCTTATAAGTTAAGCTTGACTACTACTATGTGACTCCCTCCTGGCGCCTAACCTGGATCCGCCCTTGCATATAATATGTATATATTGATTTTTATATTAACTTGTCCACAGCTACAAATGCAAGGAGGAATTCGCGTCCGACGTTCGTCTGATGTTCAGCAATTGCGAAGTTTTCAACGAGGACGACAGTCCAGTGGGAAGGGCGGGACACAACATGCGGTCATTCTTCGACGAGCGGTGGGCACAACTCTGACAAACCCAGACTGTCCAGACGGATTTAGCCAACCAGACATGTGAGCCTAGCCAGACACGTGAGTCTGACAAGACAATTTTAACTCACGAAACAGATGTAGCATACCAACGTGATAACCAGAGAAAAGAGACCAACCAGACGATTATAGCTCACCAGACAGATGTAGCTTACCAACGTGATAACCAGACAAGTGAGACCGTCCACACAAATGAGACCAGCCAGTCATTTGAACACCAGTCGATTGAGACGAGTCAGGCATATGTGAATCCCCAGACATATACAACAAACCAGACATACGAGGGCATGCAGATGCATGATATATTGTAATAGCTGAGATCATCCCAACTTGAGGTCTAGTCCAACCAGACGATTGAGAATAACCTGTATTGTCTCTATTCTTTATTGAATCTTAACTTTTTTTACTCCCTTACATAAGCTGTCAACATTTTATTAAACCTATAAACCGCCGGAATTCCAGACACAATAAAAAAATCTTACTTATGTAACATTGTTTTATGTCAATACAGATAATTTTATTTATTTATTTATCGTGTCTGTTGAATACATCCGAGTATTCCAAATTTACCCTTTAAGGGTTAATTTTGTCTTCATTCCCTTTTTTTCACTATATTTAAACTTACTCAAATTTAGCTGGCAAAATTAAACAAATTGAAGTTGAAGTTTATTCTTTATGTTCAATTTATATGATTAAACATATTTTAAAAGTATGCGAGATCAAATTGTTTTATGATTATTCTATAAAATAAATGACAATGCGTGTACCTTTCTTAATCAAGCGAGGTGTATCGTTCGGAATAGTCTAAGAGCCCGCTAGGTGTCTGTTGTATGTTATATGTAATGTGATAATGATTATAAGAACATCAAGTTTGTATGACTGCAAACAAAACAATAACAAGATGCACAATTGTTACTACATGTTAAGTATGGAGTTTTAGACTTGTATTTAAAACTAATGCGCTGGACGCATATTATACTACAAAAACACTAATTTTACGTTCATTTGTTTTTGAAAATGTGGTGTAGGACATAATAAAGCATTTAATTTGAAAATTAAGGCATCTTGGCAATATAAAACAATTCGATATTACTGTCAGGCCCGTATTCTAGAACGAGGCTCGACGTCGATCTTTACTTAAATGGATTATTACTATTTAAGTAAGATCAATTCTTGAGTCTCGTTCTGGAATACGGGCCTTAGATTGTTAAATTGAAATCGCAAGTGCAGTAATCCATTCCAAACGAGTCGATCGACTTGACGTCGAACATTCCAAATCGGACCGGGCCTAAGGCCGACATCGAATAACGTTGTATAGTAAGGAATCTCATTGCGTTGAAAAACAAACGGAAAAGTCATTTTGTATTTAAAAACTGAACATCGCACATTAACGTTGTCTATATTTAATTATGTAGCTGACTGTACATATGTAGTATTAAAAGCTAACTCTTAGGCTAAAAAAGTATTAGATTTATTTTTAAGTATAGATTATAGAGTAATTTGATGTCACGTTTTCGAATATTATTTTTGTAATGATTTGCGCGTAGCAACGAAGCGAGCAGTATTTTTAATAAATTCTATTATTGAGTGTTTTAAAAAAAAGTGATTTGATTTACTTTTAATCGGATACTTTCAGTGGCCAGTTGTAGAGAAAAAAGTTTGTATATGTTTAATGGGTGTGTATAAAAAACATAGTTGTCTATTTCCAATCTTTTCCTTAGGATGGAGTTTAGTGTATGTATAGCGAGCTGTAAACTTAGTGTTAGGCCTATGGCACCTGAGCCTGGGGTCTAGGCTATATGTAGGCCTTAGTCTATATAAATTATGGCACGGTGACAGTTCTCTATGCTGTGACTGCATTTGGATTATTTTGGGGGGGCTTTTTGACATTCAAAATGTGTAAACATATTTTTATATATTATAATTTATTTAAACTAGTTATAAAGGTGATTTCTAGCTAAGTTTTGTGATTGTTTACACATATCAACGATTGTTGGAAATGTCGCCCCAAATTTATATTTTAATTAACTAACGACTAATATTAAAACAATTGTTTGTAATAAAAACTGTACATCTTGAAGATCTTCCTACCATTGGTACTTTCTTACAAATATTTTAATTTTGTTTCCTACTTAACTTTCAAGTTACTTCGACAATATATAGCGCTTGAATCTTCTACGTAAATTTAACTTGTACAGTTTTTACTAATAAAAAATGTTCTAGGCGACACTCTCGAGTTAGTCTACCTAGAAATAAATTGTAAATGTAAAAAAAACAATACTGATGATCATTCTATTATTAACAAAAAATGTTTTCACGGTATCTTTTACCGGCAAGTATAAGATATAATGAACCCGTTCAAAAATGTACTTAGTTGACTGGTTTTAAGACTCAAAATGTATAAAAGGTATCGTGAA
The DNA here is from genome assembly GCA_019425675.1 of Leucinodes orbonalis. Classification (NCBI taxonomy): domain Eukaryota; kingdom Metazoa; phylum Arthropoda; class Insecta; order Lepidoptera; family Crambidae; genus Leucinodes; species Leucinodes orbonalis. Next base: position 222,212 of record PQWD01001016.1, read on the forward strand.
AGGCGACTCACTGGCATAAAGGTTTTGTTTGGATACATTATTTTTATCGAAGTGCTGTCGTCATTACCTCTTGATCTTCATTATTTAAAATACAAGTATTGTTTGAAAATGACTGGTAAGTTAATTTATTCCGCCAACAGTATTATCTCATTCTAGTTAACCTCTTTCACTAACGCCTTTGAAGGAACACGAGGATTAGCTTATGCCAGAAATAATAGATTGTTTATTTTGGTTGCTTACCCTTGAATGAAGGTTGAAATATGTAGATCAAATTAAATATTCAATAATTGACTATAATAATACAAATAACGTTTAAAATAATCAATGGTATTAAAATACGAATAACTTACCAGTCCAAAATTGCAATCTTCAATAGCGGTCATCCATTTTGTATTTAACTATGAACATTTTCGTTCGATACATGACAGTGATATAAGATTTATTTATTTCTCGCCTATTTAATCCGGTATTTAAGTTGATTGGCGTTTTAGACAATTACAACAGTACTTATTTTTAATGTCCAATGTATTGTTATATTGTATTTTTTATCAACAAGTGAAAACTCTTGATACTAGCATTTTTCTTAATAAAATGATTAAAAAGCAATATTTTAACAGTATTTATTTAAAGGTCCCGAATATGATTCTTGCAAGAAAAAAAAGGGAATTTTGAAATATTTTTAAACCAAAATACAATATAACAACGCGTTGAGTTTTATTAACAGTTTCTCTAAGTATTCCTTTTTATATCTAGCGCTTTATTTAAGTGAACGTGTTACACAAGTTCTAATTTTTAATATAAATTATTGTATTTAATATGATTGCCAAGATAACGTTGGATTATGAACCCTACTGCCAAGACGTAAGGTCGCGGTGTGTGCGTAAGATGTTTATGGTGTGTGCTCGGTTGATTTTAACTATAAATGGATATATAAATTATATATACGAATAAATAAATAATTTTTTGAAGCACTCGTTTTTTGTTTTATTAAAATTTTGTAGATACCTTCATTTTCCTTGGTATTTTTTTTTGAAAAAAAAAAAACTAATGTCTCTCATGTTAGTAATGATACACTATTCTTCGATGTACTTCTTCGCTTAAGTGACAGAGTCACGTTAATTTTTGTGTTCATGTTGTACTTAAATGATGATTTATATTTTCTCAAAATAAAATGACACTTAGTCAGTTCCGGTGTTGCAAGAGACCAATACTGTATAAGGAAATAATTTTCCACCATCACTGCTCTACGCACCATAAGGGATGATAGCTAAATAATTATAGTGCCTCGAAGGCGCATGATCTTATCACCATCATTGCCACAAATAAAAGATTTTTATTTTTTTCTTAATAGTTTACTATTTTTATACATTTCCCTTCTCAGCAAGCGCACGGGCTTTCTTCAACTTGGCGCGTCGGTGTGATCGTTTCTTCACTAGGGGCGTACTCCCAATCAGCTTGCCCGATTTATGCATGGCTAACAGTTTTGCTGATTTGCTCTGAAAAACGAAATAGTAATAAGATTATATGCAGTTTAACCCCAAAGAAGATACATCCACTGGATATCTGATGCAAAATGGAGGAGAATTATGTCCAATTGTGGTCGCACAAGTAAAAAGGAGCTATAGCTATAGGTTGGTGAGGATTACGTCAAGCTGTAAATATCACCTATGGTGCACGCAAACAGAAAAGCCTATAGTATAATAGGTTTAGGTTCCAAAAAATAGTCATGAAATGGTCGCAACAATATGCCAAATTTGTGAAATAGTCCTCAAGAGGTTCCCGAGATATAAGTGTACCTTGGTGAGGATTATGGCTTGAACATTTGAAATCTTTAAATTTCTCCGAAACAACTACAATTTTCAGTTTCAAGTTTGTACCAAAAAATAGTAAAATGGTCATATGAAGTGAAAATAAATTTGAGCTGACTTTATTACCGGCAGACGCTTTAAAGCGTCACAAAAAATGACTTTTCCATAAAGTCTGTATTCTTAGCGGTTAAAGGTTAGTGACGGTGCAACTCTCTGTTAGTATCTAGGTCTATAAGACAAAACTACTCAAAAATTAAAGTTCAGTTCTGTTTAAAAATTGAGTCAGGGCTCAGGCTCGCCGAATATGCGGTATATTGCCGAATATTCGTTTCGTTCCTTAAAGCCCTATTAATATGTTACTAAAAGGTGTATAGCCAAAAACTAAAATCATTTTTTTTAACTGATAATCAAAACACAACCCAAAAAGAGTACAGACCAAGAATCTTTAGTTGTAGCTTTCTTAAAAAAAGGTGTAAACTTACTTTGGCCTCTGTTTTGCTTATTTTGGTCTTCTGTTGTGTTGTGTACAACACATTTATTCTTTTGGTGCCCAACATCGAGTGGTGTTTGGAGAGAGCCAGCTGCGGAATAAATACAATACACAATAATCCATAAACAACGCCATCTTGCGGCAAACTAGGAAGACAGCTTGAACTGTGGAAACAAAAACTCATTACTTATTTTTTATTATAATAAATATGCACAATCAAGCACTATTTTAATCATCAAGCCCACTTAGTGGTTATTAGCAACTGCCTATAGGTATTACCGCGATTAGTGGCGTGCACAGAGATTATGAGTAGGGTATGCAAAATGAGTGACACTTATCGCAACAAATACTTTCACGAAAACCGCATCGAAATCACTTGAGCCAAACTCGAGATAATCGCGAACAAAGATATATAAATACTAACAGAAACTGTGAACCTCCTTTTCTCGAAGTCGGTTGAAAACAAATAAATAATTTACTATTTTTTTCAAATTGGTGTTGTTGATGGCAGCAGATCGACTATGATTTCTAATCTGTATAGGAAATTGGGTGAACAAGTGGGAACTATTTAAATATGTTGGCGATTTACCGCCTCGTCTGGACGCACAGGGTATGCACTGCTTATATGCACATATGGAGTGCATGCCACTGACCGCGATGCCTATGTAGGGACCACATAGCAGATCAGCAGTTTCTGATCTAATCTCTACGATAGACCTCAAGCATAGCTCGCTCCATTGCGCGTTGAGTGACTTTGAACTTGTGAACCACTCCCGCAGTCAGTGTCCATGTCTCAGCTGCGTATGTTAGACGCATTGCTCAGACTTTCGTCTCGGAGCATGTCGTGGCAGTTTGTAATTAAGGCTTCACTGCTTGTTTGTATCTCTTACAAATGTTTGTTTCACTACATCTCTTACAAATGTATATTGTCAATGTTATAAGTGTATGTCTTGTAAACTGTCCAAATAAATAGAAACTAATGAAATGGTTAAAGTGTTTAGACTATAATGAAACGGAAAATATATTGAATCTTTATTAAAAGTTATACACACAACACACACACACACTATACAAATCTACTGAACCCTATTTTAAATGATTATTTTAAATTTTGTAATAATGGATCTTTAAAATTTACTAGTTAATGTTGTATCCTAAATATGTATCAGGATTAGGCATCTAGTTTAAATCTCTAAGCTAAGGAAGAGTGGCTTCTTCTGACACAGGTGCTTAGTACCTAAGTGGGGAGGTCAACACCTAACTTGTTAACCTTTTTTGTGAAAGAAATAAACGTTTTTATTATTATTTTTTAAAATAAAATTATTCTCTGCTCTTACCTCGTAAGTAGGTTCATTTTTGAGTTCCACATAGGCGATGGCGCTCTTTTTCCCCTCCTTCGGCGTCGGTAACCTTACATCCACAATGTTCTCGTTCAACTCGGAGAAATGCTTCATTATCTATAACAATAAAATATCTTGTATTGTTATTTTTGGTAAAGTTACTGAAGATGTCTTGCAGTGCAATTAATAAATATAAATTCCTGAACTTTTTCAAGCCCTTTTATACATTTAACAAGCTTTTATGTTACATATTCCCATCTCTAATAATTCCTATCAAAATCAATAAATTTTAAGATGGTATAGTGACCTAAATTCACTCTAATTACTATCACCCTAAAGAGTAAGTTAAAAAACCTTACTTTTATAACCTAACTTTACTAATCCTAAAAGTAATAGATAGTAGAAACAGTTACCTTTTCCTTGTCGACATCCAGCGGTAGGTTCCCAACGAAGACTACATACCTCTTCTGACCCTTGACTTTCTTCACCAGCTGCTCTTTCTTCACTGCTGGCGATTCAGGTTTAATGGGCCTCTTTTTTGTCAACATCCTTTTTATTTTCTGAAAAAAATAGGAAATAATTTCAACTGCCTAATCAAGTGCTAGTCTAGATTAAATCACTTCTTGATCTTGGGGTCGTCGGTTCGAATCCCGAGGGGAAACCGCATAGATAAGTAACTGTGTGATTTTTCCAGTTTCATCTACGTCAGTTCATTATACAACCCCACCCAGGGGCACGAGCCTACCCGTATAGGATGTATAGGCCTTAGTCGTCAACCTTTGAATACCTACGCAGGAGTGCGCAGGTTTCCTCACGATGTTTTTCTTCACCGTAAGAGCGTCGGAAAACGTACATATAATTTCGAAAATTCTAAAACACATTGGTACGTGGCGGGATTTGAAACTGCGCTGTCCCGGTCGGAAGGCAACAGTCTACACCATTGAGCCATCGACGTCACATCACAGAATGAGCATTCTAAAATGTGTACATACTACAAAAGATCCGATTAAAGCTGTGAGGCTTATTAATGGAAAGAGAAAAAAAAAGATAATCCCAGGCCTCCAAAATCTTAGACGCAGCTAATATCTTAATGTATAGAGACCAACCTTTTGCTACCTTTTTCTTCTCAACTGACTTTTTCTCCGCCATTTTCTTCTCTTTATTGCTTTTCTCAGTAGCAATAGCCGTTTTGAGCATGTTGTATAAGATTCTGATCTTCCTGAGGTCTGTATCGTTGAGATCCGTGGTGCTTTTTGAGAACCGCTTGTATCTTGTTATGTATCACCTCTGGCAGTAAGGAATCTGCTGTACCTTTCAGATTGTCTCGGAGGACTTGCCTGATGCGGCCTGTAAAATATAGTAATCATCCATATTAAACATACTTAAATATATATTTGTAAATACATACATATTATTCATGGAAACACCCATACCATTACAAACAGACATGTTTATGCACACAAATGTTTTTCCTGCCCGGGGATCGAACCCAGAACCTTTCCTGTAATAGCTGATGTCTCAACAATTACACCAGATGGGTTGGCGAAAACAATTTGGTGCATCAGCTTGCATTGTGTTTTCCAAACTGGGAAAAATATTATAAGTGGATATTTATTTACCATCTAAAAAAGTTGATACCATACTTTATAGGGCACATTAAACTGTTGGTATGCGCTGCCGACTTAGGACCTCCTCTAAGACGGTGAAGGGATAATCTTTGCATTGGTTGGTAAGCATATTTCCTGTAAAAAGACAGATTGAGAGTGCAGCCACCTGCTTAATGTTCTAATAATTTAATTTGTCCCTCGGATTTTAATCTGCTGCCTTACCTTATGGCAACCCACAATAAAACACAAATACTAAATGCGTAACACCCTTTATGGGTAGGCTCATGCCCCTCTGTGGGGATGTATAATGAGCTGAGATGATAACTAAAAGCATAATTAACAGACAACCTTAATTATGGTCTCCCTTAGATAAACTTAACTTGGGTCTCATCATCATAGTTACCTTTCTGGTTATTAGTCATGGTCACCCCGAGGAAGCGCTGCACCAGCTCATCATTCTTCAATATGGGATACCGCTCACCAATCTCCTCCATGGACAGACCCTCAAACATTACTTGAGGACACTCTGTTTTCTGCACACCTGTGAAACAATTTACATAGAGAAATTTACTGAGTCATCTAGGTAGGTACCACCACAGTACCAGTTATCATCCCATAGAGCACTGTAGCTAAACTCGCGTGCAAGTAAATCGACTCAAGCCTCAAGTACGCATAACAAGTGATATAACTAAAAAATGCCTTATTATACCTCTATATTATGTTTTACATAATTAAAGCCTAGTAATTGAGCTTTAAAATGGTGTAAGTTGCATGAAAATCGATTCAGTAGTTTAGTAAAAAAGGTTAATGCTAATGATAATGTAAAAAATGTTGAAAATTCATACAATTTCACAGTATGGGGTTATTGTGTTTAAATGAAACAAAATGTGCGTAAGATAAAAAAATATTCGTGTCAATATTTGGTATTCCCTCCTCTAGCTCTGATCACTGCTCTCATGCGATTCTTCATCGACCTTATCAACTTTTTAATGGATGATTGTGGTATTCGACCCCACTCTTCTACCAACGCAGTCTTGAGCTCATTGATGTTTGTCGGAGCTGGATTCCTCGCTCTAACTTTCCTTTTGAGCTCGTCCCATATGTGCTCAATGGGATTTAAATCGGGGCTGAGCGCTGGCCAATGCATAGTGTGAATTCCAACTTCGTTCAGGAAATCACGTGTGGCCCGAGCAGTGTGACATCGGGCATTGTCATGCATCAAGATGAAATTTTCCCCAATAAAGCCTTGATAAGGGACAACTTGATCCAGTAGAACATTTTCAATGTAACGATCACTGGTCAGACCTCCTCCCCGGCCTCCCCCAGGAACGAAAACAAGGTCCGTTTTGCCTTCTAAGGAAATTCCAGCCCACATCATGCAAGATCCGCCACCATATGCAACGGTTTCCACAAAGCAGCACTGTGAAAACCGTTCACCGGGACGACGGTATACCCGACCTCTCCTGTCGCTGCCATGGAGACACATCCTCGTCTCATCTGTGAACAGGACTGACTGCCATTGCTCTATGCTCCAATCCAAATGTTCTCGAGCAAAGTGAAGGCGTGCTTGACGATGAGCTGTGGTCAACTTCGGGCCTGTAGCGGGTCTTTTCGGAGTAAGGTTAGCTTCTTTCAACCTTCTTCTAACTGTCCACTGACTGACAGTCACCCCGCGAACTTGACGTAGCTCCTGCTGCACATCTACGCCGGTAAGGTGTCGATTTCGGAGAGAGGTCGAGACCAAAAACCGGTCGTCACGCTCCGAGGTGCACCGGCGTCGGCTGGTATTAGGCCTCCGAGTGAAGGCACCAGTCTCTTGAAACCTGTATACTCTCGAGACAGCGGACTGACTCATATTCAAACGACGAGCGACTTCTCGCTGGTTCAACCCTTCTTGCAACAGGGCAACGACTTGAGCGGCTTCTTCAGGTGTTGTATCCATAATTTTCTTCAAATGACGGCTTTAATTTGCAGAGATGTGTTCAGGTCAACGTCTAATGAGCGACTGATAAGAAAAAAACGATTACAGGGGGTTTTATAGGGGGTTGTGTCGCGCAAGTTGTGAATAGAGCGCAGAGCAGTTTACGGGAGGTTGCGTTCAGTTGCATTCTAAGTACAAGTGTTTATTTAAATTACTGATATTATGCTACCATTTGAAAGCCTAATTACTAGGCTTTAATTATGTAAAACATTATATAGAGGTAAAATAAGTCATTTTTTAGTTATATCACTTTTTATGCGCACTTGAGGCTTGAGTCGATTTACGAGTGTAGTTAAAATACTAGGTGTAAGAGACCTAATATCTGTTGTCTTGAGTGATAGGCACAGTGTGGCATTGATGGATTATGATACTGTCTATCAGTTGTTGATCTCCTTTAATGCCACTCTGTCATGGTCAGGCAAATTACTTACCATCAGGTGAGCTTTCTGACCTTCCTGTAGACTTAAAATTTTAATTACAAAAAAAAACAAGTTTCAATTATTTACCTGCATTAAGCTTAGCTGGTACAGACTCTGATGTTTCATCTAGTTTCTTAGTCTTTAGTTCAATGGGTGCTTTGGTTTGTTTTTTACGTTTCCTCGACAAGTTCTTCTTTGGAGATTTTCTCTCCATGTTGGCACTGAAAATATAATTATATTTTTTCAATTCACCATACGAAAGACCTAAAGACCGGCTAACAATTAAAATTATTTTTCTATAAAATATTTAAGAATATATAATTAGAATAAAGGCATATATTTACCTCATACTTTCCACCATTATTAAAACTTTTAATTGTCAAATTAATTTAGCAATAACCTAAAATTAATAGGTCAATTTCAAAAAGTGCTAAAAAACATTTCATATCAAGAATTTTAAGAATACATTCAGTTTATTTGATAAACTTGAAATGAATGGAGCTTTAAATAATCTTATAGAATTCAAAACGTGGAAAAACCACGTGTGAATAGGATTTCGACTGTTTTAATCTAAAAATTTGTTTGTCGGGTGTTTTGTATTTCTAAAGTCTGTAAGTCATAAAATATATTATTTTTTAAGGTATTGTTTGTGGTGAAAGATTACCAATTTTTATGGTACAGTTAATTAATTTTTCGATTATTCCACTGTTTATTTTTGTTCATTTTGACAATTCGATTCTACGTCTTTGACATTGCGAACTTTGACAAGTCACACATGCGTTCGAAAACGCTACTACCTCAACACGACCTCAACAAATATCCCAGAGTAAATCCAGCAGTTGTTTTCTTGATATTTAACTTTAGCTGGTGGATTAGCCTGACGTTTAAGAAATTGTGAAAACTTCCAGCTAAACATAGGCCCCCCAATTACCTCCACTCCCACCAGTCGGAAATCCAAGAGCTAGCCGCTATCTTTTTCAGATCACATGTCCATCATGTGGACTCTGACGAACTCTGCGCTTGCAGGTACGTAGTCTTCACTAAATAACTTTCAGCCCTAACCCTTGCCCTTTAATGCCCTGCCCATTGCCATTTCAGCTTGGTTTACGCAAGTATGTAGTCAATAAATTTTTTGACTACTTAGATGGTTCATTTTCGTGTCTGTTTATTCTTGGTGCGATCACGTAGAGAAATTCTAAACATAGCCCTTTCCAACGCTCGCTGCATGACTTAAGCTTTTTTCAGGTGCCCAACGTAAAATACCACATCTCACTCAACTGAGCAACATAAGTCATCCATCACTGACAATAAATAGTGGTCGAAACCTTTAGTCCTCAAACATTGGAGTGTAATGAACGAAAAACTATTTGTAACTTTCCGAACGCTGCTCAGCTGAACTTGGTTCTTGACCTCACCCTCAAAAGTTCCTAATCCTACCTATACACGATCCTAGGTAATTGTAGGTAATTTCCTTATAGTCCCGATTAAATACTTCATTAACACCGACCAAGCGTGTGCCGGATTTGCCCTCGACAGGTTCCATACAATTAAGACAAAAACTTATTGTTCCGAAATTAAAACAGTTTAAAATCACATTTGCTGTATTGGATTTATATAAATATAAATATCCACACACAGCGCCATCTATTCCCAAACTAAAGATTTAGCATGTAATATGGGTACATACTAAAAAATGGATAAACATGGCACATGCAGATTCAAATCCTGTCACGTACCAATGTGATATTGAATTTTTCAATATATATTACGTTTATCCGACGCTCGTAGGGTCAAGGAAAACATCGTGAGAAAACCTGCGCACGCCTGCGAAGATATTCAAGGGTTTTGCGTGAAGTCGGTCAATCTGCACTGGGCCCACGTGGGGGACCAAGGCCTCCATCCCAAAACATAACAGAGCAAAATATAACACTATCCTATTACACGAGACCTGCCTCTTGTTTACCTACCCTTTACGGGTAGGCTGGTTCGTCTCGGTAGGATTGTAAGCTGATGATGATGATACATAGAAAACACTCAACCAATACAAACGGATATGTTCATGAACACAATTTTTTGTAGGTACTGCCCGGGGATTGAGCCCTGGACCCTTGATGTAATGCTAAATTAGATATTTTAATTATGTTTAGCCCACAAATATACTACTACCTATCTAAATACAAATTACAAATGCATAATTATAAATTGCTTTAAAATTCTTGTAAGTGTATTCAAATCATAAAAAGGAAAAAAAACCAAAAGCAGTGACATGAAACAAACAGAAAAAAATAAAATAGTACAAACATTTTAAACTTTATGTTAATTAAAATTTACTTGGTCGGCCAATCCGCATTGGGCCCGCGTGGACGACTAAGGCCTAAAAAAAATAGGTCCAGTCAATGTCTAAATTATTCAATATCTATTAATGTATTGGTTAATACCTAGTTGAAAAAAAGGAAACTTATTTATTCGGTACTAATAATCTACATAGTACAACCATCATCTCTGGGACTTAGTCTGGGTCACACTACATAAGTGAGTCGTTAATGTAAGAATGCACAACATTTAACCCATATTCTTGGGAATTGACTCAAAACGGTTGGGTTTTACCGAAGTGAAAGCGGCGCTAAAATGGACGTGTCCTCTTATGTCAACAGACATAGCGGCATTTTAGTCGTCACTGTATTATTTTAAAAATCGAATTTTAATTTGTTTACATTGGCGCGAAAGCACAGATTATAATTCATGACGTGATGTTGTGAATTGAATTTCTTATGAAATTTAATTCCTTATTCTTCAAAATATTTGTTTCAGTAAAAACAAATTATACGATATGAAAATCTCTAAACTAAGATCACTTCTGCTTATAGCCTACATAATTTTACCATTTAACTTCGGTTGATTTAAAGGGGGGGGGGGGGTCGATGGTTAAGTAGGTAGCTCGGAGTAACTAGTCTAGTTACATACTTCTGTAAATCTATATATCTGACGACCCATTCGGTGTAGACGTTGAGACCTCAACTACAACACCAAGGATTCCGGGTTCGATCCCCGGGCAGTACAAACATTTGTGCGAATGTCTGTTTGTATTGGTCTAGGTGTTTCTATGTATGTATTAAAATAAAGTATATAAGTATGTATAAACGCTGTTTTGTTCCCATGTTAACAGGCTCATGCTAAGTTTGGGGCTGGATGGCGCTGTGTGAATGTCAATATTTAACAATACACATAGACATGTTCTTGTTCAAATAAATATAAACTAACATTCATACAGCGCCAATCAGGGATCGAACCCGGAACCCTTGGTGTTATAGCCGACATCTCAACTAAAACACCAAACGGGTCGTCAAATATATATCTAAGATATTCCGGGATTAGAACTCAGGACGCGCCATTAACTTGAAATCCCCGCCATCATGCTAACGGGGTCGATATAACAGGTTAGTGAAAGGTTTATAAGATAATTTAATCGAACACGTAACGGGAGTGTTGGAGACCACATCCTTGGTACACAGGATTTTAATTAAAGCTTATTAAATACAGTTAGTAGGATATGACGTAACAGTAAGGCCCGTATTCAAAAACGAAACTCAAGGAAATATCAATTTACTTAAATAGAGTTAGAAAGGGATGGAGCTATAAATCGTATATGTATTCCTTTCTAAATTCTAACTCAATTTAAAGATCAACGTAGAGACACGTTCTAGAATATGGGCCTAACAGCTGGTTCTGGTGGGGACGTTTAATGAGCTGATGATGATAATGATCATGAGGGGCGGAAGGCGGAGAGCAGGGGGTGGAAAGAGAACTGTGGTACAAACCCCGCCACGTACCAATGTTTATGTACGTTATCCGACGCTTTTACGGTGAAGGAAAACATCGTAAGGAAACCATCACGCACGTCTGCGAAGAAATGTGCGTGAAGTCCGTCATATGTACGTTTATCCGACGGTTTTATGGTTAAGGAAAACATCGCGAGGAAACCCGCGCACGCCTGCGAAGAAATTCAAAGGTTGTGCGTGAAGTCGGCCAATCCGCACTGGGCCCGCATGGACGACTAAGGCCTATACACCCTATACGGGTAGGTTCGTGCCCCTCGGTGGGAATGTTTCATGAGCTGATGATGATGAAATTAAGTTAATATTAATAAATTCGTGCCCTCATCAATCATCATCAGCTCATTATACGGCCCCACCGAGGGGCACGAGCCTACCCGTATAGGGTGATTTAAATACAAATATACATATGTACATAATATATATTTATTTGTAAATACATACATATTATACATAGAAAATACCCAGACCATTACAAACAGACATGTTCATGCACACAAATGTTTGTGCTGCCCGGGGATCGAACCCGGAACCCTTGGTGTTGCGGCCGACCTCTCAACCGCAACACCAAATATATTAGAATATATCTTCACACATATATATTAGAATATATCTTTAACCGACGCTCTCTATTAGATTTCTGGGCACACTAGATGTTAACCCTGTGATCCCGTCTGTCCAGATCGCCCAAGATTACGGTGAGACATTTGGTAGATCAACTTTTAAGTCTACATGGTATGTAGTTAGCACGATTCTTCTTTTCCCTGATTGAGAGGTTTTTTAAACTTCTATAGACGGACATTTGACCGCCATCTCACCTGATGGTTAGTGATGATGCGGCCTAGGATGGATCACACCCAGAAACAGCCTATTCACTCTTGCCTTGAAAAATACAGCTAGGTAAAGTCAGTATGCCTTTGACAGTATAGGAAGTTGAAGTGAACCTCTTCGCAGACGTGCGCAGGTTTCTTAACAATGGTTTCCTTCACCGTAATCCGTCGGATAAATGTACATATAATTTCGAATCGCGCCATATATTGGTACGTGGCGGGATTTGAACCTGCACCGGCCAGATCGGACGACAACCCACACCAATAAGCCACCGGTAATACTTCTCTATGGTGAAATGTTTTGCCATAACCTTCACGAATAGCAGGCGCGTAGGAGAGAGCTTTTTATGTCAATAAATCAATAGGGTGGTCAGTTCGCTCACCTGGTGATATGTTATACGTCACGATGCAGGGTTGATGAAGAGGAAGAGAAGAGAAGAAGAAGGGTTAAATACCCTTTAACCGTTAGGATTCTAGAAGCAATAGAAAATCATTTGTTTCTGTTGGATATATCCGCGGTTAAAGGGTTAACAGGTATAGGCGATGACTATTATTTACCTTTTTTTATGTTATTAGTGTACAGAATGGTCAGGATGCTCAACTGATAGTAACTGAAATGCCTGATCATAACATTGCGGCATAGGAAGACACCAACAACTGATAGACAGTTATTATTCTCCGTCAATGCCGCACTATGCCCGACACTAGAGTCAACAGATGTTAGGTTTCTTATAGCCGGTAATTTCACTAGCTACAGTGCACTCATCCCGAAACATAGAAGTGCAAAACACTCGTATTTTACGGGTCGATATCTGGCATTGCGGTGGTACCTACCTAGACGACTCAGTACTGACTCTACCTAGCTTTTTAGGGTTAGATGTAAGAAGAGAATGAGAACACTGAGGCAGTTCCTAATAGTACACGAAGGCAGTTGGCAAGACTTTGACCCCGGAAATATAAAGTTACTACGGACAATAGAGATAACTATGGTTGGGATCTCTACAATAGAGGATGATATTATTCATAAGAAAACTGAAGTAATGTCCCAGGACTAATGGCAAAACCCACTAAAATACATTCCATGTAAAAAGTTGCCAAGATGATAAAAATAGAACTGAAATGGACGGATCGTCTAAAATTTTTATAATTTTAAAGCTTTTTTACTGTAGGTTTAACAATGGAAACTATGAACTGTTCACTTTTGTTTACCTACACCGAATCTCGGTGTATGAAATATTCTTTAAGCTGCAACGTTTTATATATTTAGTAGCTTTATTTGGTAGTTTTGACTATAAAAAATTGATCGCTTGTGTTTGTTACTAGTTAAATGTATTCGTTGGCTATAATTACGAGGTTAATTGTCTTTATATCTTTGCGGTAGCTTGTAAATTGCAAAACGTACAAAAAACAACCACACCGCTCCCGTATGAGTAATCTATTGAACAATGAAGAACAAAAGACACCAACCGTAACATGAACGGACAAAATAAAAATTGAAATTACGTTTCCTAGTGCCATTGTCCATTCGACGCTTTATCTGGCTTATCTACTTAAGCTTTCCTTTGCATACCGGAGCTTTTAAAAAAAATCTGACCGGAATCAGTGCAGCGAAGCGAAAAAAGTAACTGTTGGAAAGTAATTTACATTGCCTTTAATACGAGAGGAGCCCGCTTGCAGCCTACCGCCAGTGCCGCCGCGGACGCCTAGCGGTCAAGGCTGCCTTTGCCACGATCCGCTCGACAAATTAAAAAAAAATAAAAAGCGCGCGCTTGCGACAAACGTCACAAAAAAGTTCAACAACTGTCAAAGTATTTATTTTAAAATAAATACTTCAAATCAACAAAGAGGAATCGTATAAAGGAGGTCGGTGTAATCTTAAGCTGTTAATCACCGCTTTTAGTCCGAATAACTGTTAAGACCCCAGTGCCGGTGGATAATGAGTTCGCTGTGATTGTGAGAGTATACGTCTTGGTGCTAGTTAAACAGGTGAATATGAAATTGATTTCAATGCACCGTTGTGTTTGATGAACCTTATTATTTTTTGGCAGCCGCTTTTTTGGTGCTCCTGTTAGCGCGTTCCGTTGCAAATACTAATTAGTTTTTACGTTTCCATAAGCTGTATGGAGAAGACGAAAACTTTTTGTATCACCAAAAAGTTTTTATTACTTTTTTTTAAGTTATAAAGGTAGTCGTATACTTGATAACAAAAAGGTAATGGTTGAAAGACTCGCAGTTTTTTCCGTGTTTATCAGTGTTGGGTGTCGAGACGATCGGGAATAACGGCCCTGCAATCATAGGTTGTTGCTCTTCCTACTGCGCCCGCGCACTAGAAATAAAAGCAACTCGTTCGATAAAGGTAGGCATAGACCGGACTAAGTGCGAAGTCTGAAGGCACCGCCTTGTAAGGGATACTATAAATCACTTTTTCTATTAGGATCTGTATATTGGTTAGAATGGAGGCACTTTACTTTAATTCCTACATGATTCTTCAATGAGTGTTGATGAGATTTATAACTACTACAATGAACTCAATATAAAAAAGGATTGACTTTCTTTTTCTTCGATTTCGAATTCGACTTCGATTACAAACTGATCCGCCAGATTCAAATTTCGAACGAGAATACCTAATGCCATGTTTACATATCTGTTACCGCGGTCCGTTGCGTCAAAGTGGGTCAGTGAAATGATCGAAACACGGTCCCGTACGGTCGTGCCAAGTCCGCGGCTGACCGATTTTAACTGTCAGCCAAGAAAGGCTGACATTCTTTTTTTTAATTTGCTTTTTTATTCGGTTAACTTTCTTTATGCACTCGGCTCGAATGCGTATTAACTAATATAGGGCTTGTGTACAATGGTTGTTTTTCAAAATTAAATTCTATCATTAAACTTTATCAAAGCTCTACAATTAGAAGTAACATTAAGTCTTACCAACATACAAAAGATATTTTAACTTTTCTTCTTTTAAACCACATGACTATTAAAAATGTGTACTAAAAATGTGCGAATTTTCCACGTTTACTATGAAACATCAGCTGCGATACTGTTGTAGAGTTACTTACAAAGTGTGTGGTAAGCTTAAATGAAAGGATATTTTTAACATAGATATTTCAATACAAATTTAGATCAAATTAAGGCAAATAAATGAATCTTTCAAACGAGTACTTGAAATATAATAAATATTCGTTATTAGACATGAAATCATTTCAAGCGTATATTCTTCGGATGATGTTGAAAATCTCATAATTTTTTTATGCTATAAGTTTCCTGGATTGTCAGGACGCTCACCTGATGATAGTAAGTGATACGCCTAACCATCTTATAATATTAATGGTCTTTGAAAGCTCTTCAAAGAATGCTATAAGCGGTCGTACGTAGCACGGTTGGAACCTCACAACACACAATACATGAATCTCTTGTCTACGCGCGTGCTATGTTTAAGCGGACACCAATTTTAAAAAAATACGTTAGCAAAATATCCATAATTTAATATTATATTTTATTTTAATTATTCATTGGGTAAATTCGTTAATTCAGAATAAACCGTTTAACTTCTTAATTAAATATCATAACTGTTTTTTTGCGTCCTACCCGTACTAACATACGCAGCTGAGACATGGACACTGACTGCGGGATTGGTTCACATGTTCAAAGTCACTCAACGCGCAATGGAGCGAGCTATGCTCGCGGTCTCACTTAGGGATATAAAACGATAGATCAGAAATGATTTAATCCGTAAGAGAACTAAAGTTACCGAAATAGCCCGCCGGATCAGCAAGTTTGAAGTGGCAGTGGGCTGGTCACGAAAGTCGCAGAACCGATGGCCGCCGATGGAGACCGCGTCTCGGCAAGCGTAGCTGGTGGAGGCTGGATGAGAAAACCGGAGGGCCGGGATATCTGGCGCAAAATGGGGGAAGCCTATGTCCAGCTGTGGACTGCAATAGGTTGAATAGTACTGTTTTTTTACTTAATCCCATAAGTATAAAAGAATGCTGCGCCGTAATAAAATTTTATACGGACAAACCCATTACATTGGTCATCCATAATTCTTATTTTTTCTATAAATTTACATACAAACTCCAATCGCATTGTAATGCTAAGCTCTCATTTGACAAACATGTCGACATCTCTTACATCTCCGCAATCTCTTACAGCAGTATTTTTTATAATGATACGTCAGCATTTTAGTACCAAAAAAGACGAAAAAATATAACCCCCCTGGACCCTTGTATAAACTGAAAAGTAACAAAGCAAGTAGGTACTTGCAACGTAACTCACTATATGCATATATGCAGCTCAAATCCTCGAGAAACCGCATTTACCAGTTTTTGCTTACGGGACCTGTGAAGAATGCGAATGCCAATATACTGGAGATGATTGGGATTATTAAGTTTTTGATACAACAGCAGCTGGCCCTTATTTACTTCTTAAAATTGGAAAAAGAGGTTTTGTTCAAAGGTTACCCGGCAAAAGAAATCACTTTTTTTGTTATATTTAGTATTCGTATGCTCGATGCATAGCGGCGAGTGCGTTCGGACGTTAAGCAACTGTTGCAATATTTATTCGTTGGATGGGTGACCAGAAAATATTATCTTGACGACCCATTTGGTGTAATGTTCGAGACGTCGGCTGCTACACAAAGATTCCGAGTTCGATCCCCGGGCAGTACAAACATTTGTGTGCATGAACATGTCTTGTATTGGTCTGGGTGTTTTCTATGTATAATATGTACGTATTTACAAAAAAATATAAATAAGTATGTTTATCCGTTGTTTAGTACCCATACAACAGGCTTCACGCTTAACTTGGGGCTAGATGGTGCTGTGTGAATGTCAGTGGATATTTATTTATTATTACCTTGAGTCCCTCCGTACTCGAAAGTTACGTTAAGGCGTTGGTTCTAGTTACTACTCATGGACGTATAAAAATACGGAAGGACTGTCATTAATACATAAAATGTGTACCTGAAATGATAGCTGCTGTCTATGATGTAATTTTGACAATTTTTTTTGTACAGATTTTAGTGTTTTTAATAAAAAATATGTAATCGAAAATTCATGTACTTTTCCTTTGCTCACTGCGGTTTATGCACCATTTCACAACACAAGACATGCTCTTCTTTAGTGATTTTTCCGAACATAATCTGTGGCTCTGTTGACAGATGCGCCCCAAATTTCATAATATTTTGTGGTTTTCTATAGAAGAACTGGCCGAATTTTGACACACTTTTGTTGTTAGTGGACTTCGTCTGTATTTATATAGGTCCATGCTACCATAGCACGGTAATCATTAACACCCACCAACCTTCACTTGGCCCGCATAGTGTTACGGCCCCAACTCTCCATAACCATGCTATTTCAGAGGGCTTGTCTTATCCTAGAACGTAATAAAGTGATAATTATGATGATGAAGACAATTAAGTTGTATTATATTTTATAATATAGTAAAGGCCCTTTACCGTCTTCTTATCATCAATATTATATTTTGCATCAAACTTATAATACACACAAAACTCCACACCATAAACTTTGTTCTCCCTCAACTCGAGTGCTATATAATAGGGCTCTTTAGGTGTTGCCCTACGAGAGGGGTTCTTAATAAGGACATCTGCAGGACAACTAATGTGACTGATATAGCCCTGAGGATTTATGTGAGAAGTTGTGGCAGTGGGCAGGGCACATAGTACGTAGAACCGATGGCCGATGGGGTGTAAAGGTTCTCGAGTTCACGGCGTCTTTAAAGAGCAGCAAAAAAACGTAAGAAGCAGTGAAGCATCTTAAAACAATGAATATTTTAAAAAATGCGGATTGATGATCATTGATTAATGAATCAATTGAAAAATATATACTGACGTCTTCATTTTTAGAAACACCGTTTTGTATTTAGACAATAGATAGGTACAATTTTAATAAACACTTTTAGAAACAAGTCTTATTATATGCTTTTGAGACAATTCCTTTTTTTTATAAATTTTAATTACTGACACAAATGCATCTCAATGGAATGCATCACTCGAATTTTCAAATTGTGCTGATAACCACTTATGTAAAATACCTACTTAAGTATAGCGAACAATGTAACAGTTAATAAATAATTAATTACCCGCAGAATTTCCCAATAATGGACCACATTAGCTGAACGAAAATGTGAAAACTAACAACAAATCAATCTGAACTTTATTTCGTATGACATAAGGTATTAAAAGCTATGCTTTACGAATCATGTGTACATATATATATGTTTGTAGATGTAATTGCATACATGTCCCGTATCATTTGAAAACATTGTTACCGTGTCAAAGCTTAACGAAAGTCTTTGAGCAGTTAAGGCTGAGAGCCATCTGCGCTCGCCAATTGCCCGGTGAAGCGGTAAAGGCCATCGGCGGCCAACAGCAGTAGTCAGTTCGAAAAAAAAAATTGCGCTATGCATCCTACCCGTACTAACATACGCAGCTGGGACATGGACACTGACTGCGGGATTGGGTCACAAGCTCAAAGACTCTTAAAGGGCAATCTTAGCAAGCTACGTTTGGAGATTTTAAAGGGAAAACCCTGTAAACTAAGGACAAACCCAGAAAAGGTTTTGGTAAAGGAAGTAAAGTTACCAACTTAGCCCACCAGTTAGTTATCATCATCATTATCAGTTCATTATACGTCCCCACCAAGGGCACGAGCCTACCCGTACGCGGGTGTATAGGCCTTAGTCATCCACGCGGGCCCAGTGCGGGTTGGACGACTTCACGCACAACCCTTGAATTTCTTCGTAGGCGTGCGCAGGTTTCCTCACGATGTTAGCGTCGGATAACGGACATATATTTTCGAAAATTCGAAAACACATTGATACGTGTCGGGATTTGAACCTCGGCTCTCCCGGTAGAAGGGCGACAGTCCACACCATTGAGCCACCGACGCTCACAGTTAGTTATAGTGTGTTTCAAATAAGTGTGACATGTAGTGTTTTGGTGGAAAATAAACATATTTTTATTTTACGTATTATAATAGTTACGTATAGAAGAAAAAGGGGAAGAAATCAATGCAAAGACCATATTGTATTTGATAAGCGTGCTTGTATTTTATGCAAATGTTGCCAAGTTATTTTAGTTAGCAAAACTTGAGGAAGCGGTGTCTCCTGTTTAGGGTTTCTCATTTCTCGACCTTTTTTATTTCTCGGAGCACGAGAATTCTCGACCACTATTTCCCGGGAATTCTCGGGTTGTCGAGAAATATTGAAAAGCTCAAAACATATTTGATTTAACAATAAAACTATACTTTTTATGCAATATTCAACATTTATCAATGACCAACGTTTATTTTTAGTTTCATGTGAGTTTAATTTAACTATAGAAAACTTTAATTAAGCGAAAAAACTCTAGCGAGATCTTCTTATCATTATTTCTAGTTTCTACAAACAAATATATTTGAAAAAAAAAACAAATAAAATATCTTCTAAAAACAATGTCATCATGTCACCACAATGAAACTTAGTACCTTACATACTAAATAATTTATTTTAGTCTCAGTCTGTACTACAAACTTTTCAATTACGTAGCATAAAACGACAGTTTAATTCCTTATAAAAAATAACAATCAGACTAGCTTAATAATTACGAGTAACAGTAAGGTACATGTTCCTTAGTTTAGTCTTTGTATCAACTTTTCAATATTTGTTATAAGTAAATGGAGTCTTTTCTTTACGTAAGTTAACATAAAAATCTAATAAATCATTAAAAATCTTAAGACCAATTACAATCACAATTTAAAGCGGAAACTGCTTCAAAAGCTAACCCACGATGTCACGTTATCATTAAGAAAATAAGCCTTTAAAAATACAAGGGCATTTATAGCATCATCTGACAATCGGTTTCGTATTTTTGTCACAAAGTTTCCAGACAAGGAGAAAACACGTTCGTTTTCTATTATGTACTCTAGTATAACGTATTAGAAACGTTTTTCAGAAACGTAATTAGCTGGGTCTTCCTGAGAGAACTCAAATCTTAATAATTACAACGACCGTGTGAAATATCAAATTTCGGTGCCCTCCTCTAATAGGACAAATTATTTCATTTAATTTCGCACGACGCGTGGCAGAGCCGCAACGAGAACGCAAGCGCGTTATCAAGTTTTTAATTTTTTGACTGAATTTCTCGATTTCTCGACCACTTTTTTCTCGTCTCGAGTAAGGCAAAATTTCCCGGGAATTCTCGGTTCGAGAATTCTCGAAGAGAAACCCTACTCCTGTTACAGGCAATTTTAATGCTTAAAAGGAGACTCCCACGATTAGAAATAAGAAATTGATTGTAAACCAATAAAGAACTTTTTTTTTTTTTACGAGCACATAAGGCTTGCCCTGAAAATATTACAATATGGTTATTGTAGAGTTGATTAAGTTATAAAGTTTTATCAGGGGTGATGAGCGGGAACTACCGAATATTATTTATTATGGATTGTATTATTATAAATCCAGAGTACCGATCCATTTTCCATAGTAAATAATGTTGCGTACAATCACTACTTTTTTACTAGGTGATAGACTCGATACTGAGTCGTCTAGGCAGTGCCAGATATCATCCCGTGAAACAGTAGAGTTATGCACTTTTGTGTTTCGGGATGAGGGCACTGTAATTAAATTACCGGGTAAAGACCTAACTTACCATCAGGTGAGCGTCGAGACCGTCCTGTACACTAATAACATAAAAAAATATCACGGGTCATTCACACTGACATGATAACCTTAAACGCTGGTCCAGTACGTGCTGGTAGGCTGCCAAAATTGTTGACGTTGGAATCCTCATTGGTCTGGTTCATCATCATGACAGCCTTATATGTCCACTACTGAACGTAGGCCTCTCCCAATGATTTTCACGCGGGCCGATCCGTAGCAGTGGAGATCCATCTGCTGCCCGCCTTAACCAGGTCATCCGTCCATCTGGTTGGGGGTTGGATTCAAAGGTTGTGCGTGAAGTTGGCCAGTCCGCACTGGGCCCGCGTGGACGGCTAAGACCTATAAATAAATAAATATCCACCGACATTCACACAGCGCCATCTAGCCCCAAGTTAAGCGTGAAGCCTGTATTATGGGTACTAAACAATGGATAAACATACTTATATACATTTTTTTTCGGTAAATACATACATATTATACATAGAAAACACCCAGACCATTACAAACAGACATTTTCATGCACACAAATGTTTGTACTGCTCAGGGATCGAACCCGGAACCCATGGTGTTGCAGTCGACCTCTCAACCGCAACACCAAATGGGTCGTCTATTTACCCTATACGGGTAGGCTCGCGTCCCTAGGTGGGAACATATATGAGCTGATGATGATGATATATTTATCGTATCTCCTTATAACTGTGCGGAAAGGCCTGTGCTCTGACGACGCTATAGGCTGATGATGATAATATATTTTTACCAGTACAAACGTTCCATACGTCTTGTTATCTTCCAACTGGAATTAAAATAACCCGTCGGTCTAGTTCCGAGAATAGACCCTCATTATGCCCCCAATTGAGTAGTGGTTGTAATGTTTATGCGCAATGTCCGGTTGCATTCCGGCGAGCCTGTAATAAGAGTTGGTAAAACTTTACTTTACTTTGTGTAATTTTTATAAACATTTTGAATTTCAAAACACACAGTTATATATATACTAGGTGGTAGAATCGATACTGAGTCATCTAGGTAGGTACCACCGCAGTGCTAGATATCGTACTGTAAAACGGAGTGTTATGCACTTGTGTGTTTCGGGATGAGGACACTGTAGCTATTGAAATTACCGGGTATAAGAGACCTAACATCTGTTGTCTCGGGTAATGGGCGTTAATGAAAAATAATTACTATTTATCAGTTCTTGGTCTCCATCAAATCCGCCCTGACATGATCAGTCGTATCACTTACAGATGAGCGTCTTGACCGTCCCATATATTTTTATTTATTTAAGGCTCACAAAACAAGATCCAGTCAAATACAGTCTTAAGTTCCATCAATAAAATATACATCGTAGACTGCAGCTCTAAATATGTGGGCACAGAATGTACCAAATTAACTGTAATAAGAGGTTGGTGTATAACTTTTAATAGCTATGTACCTTAGCATGGAATGTTAGTAAGAAACATTATAAAAAAGTAATAGTGAAAATTCAGCTATAGACCTGGACTGAAAGCATACTTGATAACATAAACAATCCTACAACCCTTAATAAACAACGAATAAAGACTTTTATATTCCGTTTCCATAGAACCGAAAAGAAATACGCAAATTAATACACTCATGTCCATGCATGGTAACATTAATTGTAGGGCCCAGAGATCGAACCTGGAACACTCAGTGTAATTTATCATCGGTCTTCTCAACAATTACACCTTTCGGATCATCAGAAATCCTTCCACACTGACATCGATCGTGACGATTTCAAATAAACTAAAGAATGTCGACTATAAAACCGCATTACACTTAGAAATACTTATTTCCAACTTATTCTATACAAAGTAAATATAATCCTTAACACTCTATCGTTAAGGACGGCTTTTGTTTGTGTTTTTTTCAATAAGTATATATGGTTATGTGTGTCAGTCGTATACACCGTTAGACGAGGCAAAGGTGAACGTGAAAGTTGTTGTGGGTGTGAATTCGATTCCCGGGCAGGGTTATCGATTTGTTTTTGTGTCGATATGTCTATATTTAGAATATCCAATTATAGGAGGATTAGATCGTCTATAATTGCTGGATTGATTCCAATGAAACTTTTTATGTTTATAATTAACATCATCAGCATATCAGATAATTATACGTCCCCACCAAAAAGCACGAGCTTACCCGTAAAGGGGTAAAGGCCTTAGTCGTCCACGTAGGCCCAGTGCGGATTGACCGACTAAACGCACAATCTTTGAATTTCTTCGTAGGCGTGCGCAGGTTTCCTCACGATGTTTTCCTTCACCGTAAGAGTGTCGGATAAACGTACATATAAATTTCGAAAATACTAAAATACGTGGCGGGATTTGAACTTGCGCCCTCAAAGTCGTGAAGCAAATTATTGACCATAAAGGTATTTGTTAGCAGATGGATGTTAACTGCTAGGTATCAGTCCGTATTAAAATTATTAGGTGAGGCCTTCGATCAGCAGACATTTAGGCTGTTTTGATATAGATGAGTAATAAAAGTATATAATATAAACAATAATAATATTTTTTATATGATAACTAAACGGGACGGTCAGTGCGCTAACCTGGTGGTAAGCGCACTGACCGTCCCGCCAGGTAAGGTACGCCTGACCATGAGAAATGCAGTGTTGAAGAAAATCAATAACAGTAGGTGGTCATTATTTCCAACAACACTACTCTGCGCCCGTCACCCAAGACCACAGTTCGGTCTCTTATACCCGGGTTTTACTAGACTCCTATGTTGGACTCCCAGATTCATTCACCTAACATACCTTCACTTGTTTGTGGGTGCATCCTGCTGAACAGCCTCTAGGTAGTTTATGGACTTCTAGTACCTATAATAATAAGTTGAACAATCGTCAGTAAGTATTATATGTTATATTAATATCCAGTAGACGATTTCACGGGCATAGATTGTAAAAGATAAAAGTCACGTCACCTTGGACACCAATACCCACACTTACTAACGAAAAAATAGTGAATTAAAATACGATATAAGCAAAGAGTACATCCTAAAATGGATATATAATGTAAGAAAAAGAAATAGAAAATTAGATTAAAACTGTACTTAATTTGTGCAAACTGTGTAGAGTACTCAGAGAGTATGCAAAAACAAAACAACCAGTATAATTTAGAAAATAAGGACAAGTAAAGAAAGTAAAAAAAGATAATAAAAACAAAATATATATTTTACAAAAAAATGAAATAGAAAGGATAAAGCAATAAAAAAGTCTCTGACCACCACATCAGGGGGATAAGGAGAAAAAAACACAAAAAGACAAAAAACAATTTGAATTAATCAACTTTATATTTCTTACTACTGTTGTTAGTCGCAGAGCTTTAAGGCTGAGAGCCATCTGCGCCCGCCAATTGCCCGGTGAAGCTGTAACGACCCCTAAGGGCCTCCCCGATATGAACTCAAACCTCAGTTTAGGTAACCTAGTAAATTCTTAGAGAGAGAAGCGGCCCGGCAAGGTTTAGAGACTGAGCAAACTTAAATAACGATACAACGATAACCAAAACCTTATATAACGATCCATGACTATGGGTCATAGACCACGCATAGATATGGGGAGAGACTAGTAAAGTAGCTCTGCAATCCAAAATAGAGCTAGTGAGTAATTTTTATACATACAGTTTTCCAACCTTATCTCGCATTAAAATCAAGATCATTATTGTTTTCCGTTAATTCTTCTCGCTCTTGATTTTGTAACATAAAATTTGGTAATTATTTACTGAATAAATTACATATATTACGGTCAAGATAGCGGTACACAGTATCAAATAGTTGAGATTACAAAGTTTTAAGGCTTTAAAGTTTATTCTTCAATGATATTTCACACGCACAACTTTTATGCTATACAGTATTAGTTTTTCAAATTATCTTCATGTTGGGTAATTAATTTTTAAGTCAATTAATGTCTGTTTGTATTGGTCTGATTGTCTTCAGTCTATACTAATATTATAAAGCTGAAGAGTTTGTTTGTTTGTTTGAACGCGCTAATCTCAGGAACTACTGGTCCGATTTGAAAAATTCTTTCAGTGTTAGAGGAAGGCTATATATCATCACGCTACAAGCAATAGAAGCGGAGCAGCAATGAAGAATATTTCAAAATCCGGGGGGAAATTTTCTTAATTGGAGATTCCGCTGCGTACGCTGCGTAAACGGTTAAAGTTTTGCAAAAGTCATGTATGAAAGTATTGTTACCCTTTTAAAGGTCTACAAAAAAGTCCGCGACAGCATATCTTTAAAGGTTAGCTCCCTATAACATATTTTTCTTGCTAAATTTTTTTCTAAAATAATGCATCAGTTTGCGAAGCTATTTTCATAAATATGATATCAATCCAAATAAAAATATTATCCAAAAAATACTTTATTTATCACAAGTATTTCAATTTTAACAAAATTGACCTTTACATCATTCAATTTGAATGAATATCTTATGAGATATTGCAGTTTAAACTCACCTATATAAACGAAGTAGCGGATTAAAGAGAGCGTTAGGCCAAAGTAACTATTCCACGCGGACGAAGTCGCACGCAAAAGCTAGTGTATAATAAATAAATAATTTACTAGGTAGTAACTAGTAACAACTTGACTCGGTACTTAGTCTAGGAAGGTATACCGCAGTGCCACATATCGCCCCGTGTAATAGAAGTGTTTAGCACTTCTATGTTTCGGGATGAGGGAAAGGTAGGGAGGGAAGGTTAGTGAAATTACCGGGTATAGGAGACCTAACATCTGTTGTCTCGGGTGACGGGTACAGTGCGGCATTGATGGAGAATAAAAACTGTCTATCTGTTGTTGTTCTCAATCAATGCCACTTACCATCAGGAGAACGTCGTGACCGTTTTGTACACTTTGTAACAACAAAAATATGCTTTATTACTCACTAAAGTTTACAATCTTGTGGTGAGAGTGCTCCTGTAAGTTATTGTATAGGAGTGTCTCACTTTGGCCTTAGTGCTAGGTACATTGAGGTCTATGGTATGTGCAATGTGCATGGTGAATATCAGTACTTTATCCTAACTAAGTAAGATAGGTTTTGTGTTAACAGATAGGCAGATAAATATTTGAAAAAAAAATGCAGAATGTACCGTTTATTTATGTCATATGAATGAAGAAAACAACGATTATTTTACAAACAAAAACTCCAATTTTATTTGTATGAATAGATAACAATCAAACTATTATTTAACTTTAGGTTTTAAAATATCGATTTGGCTATAGTATTGAAAACAAGGTATAGCAAAAATATTTATCATGATTTTCTAACGCGTTGATGTCTTTTTTAAAGTAATTGGTAATGTGAGATTTCAGTTGATTTTTGTTGATTACTTGGAAAATTAGTAAATATAATAGTATTCTGGGTAAAGTTTTTGTCTGGAAAGAGGTAAATTAACGTAAGAATATTTAAGGATTTAGCTCGGGGTCAAAATATAAAATAATATTAAAAAAAAATCTGTGAATATATCGCCCCATAGCTACGCTGTGCGGTACAGCCTGTGCGCAGCAGTGGGCCGTTATAGGCTGATTATTATGATGATATGTCTACAATAAATATATATAAATATATTTATCTATTGTATATTACCTACCTACCATCAGCTCATTGTACCTTTTCACCGAGGGGCACAAACCCACTCGTATAGGAAGTATAGGCCTTAGTCGTCCTCGCGGCCCCAATGTAAATTGGCCGACTTAACACACCTTTAGAATAGACCTTAGAATTTCTTCATAGGCTTGCGTAGGTTTTCTCTCGATGTTATAATGTACGTTTACCCGAAGGTACGTGGCGGGATTTAAACCTGCTGTGTCTGATACAAATAAACTATTTATCTGTCTACTATTCGAAGTAGGATATGATCTGACATTAAATTAATCCCTACTAGAGGTTAAACCAGCCTGCAAACTGGCTTCTAACTGTACAACCTTAACAGGCTCTCGGAACGGGTCTGATGGCATTCTAAAGGCAAAGGCTAGGACTTCCTCGTGGTAATTGGAACTGGCAGTTGTTTAGCTGGCTACCATAAACATTTCACTTGAACTTTATTTTCAATACTTGTATGAATTTTATGCTAATGGGGGCAAATGAACAAACGCCTCTTCTGTTGTTAAATAACACTCCCATCCATAGGTCGCTGGTTCATATCCGGCTCGAAGGAAAATAGAAAATATGTGGAGACAAAGAATACTCGACTTATGCAGCGAAACAACTCTTGTTGAATCAAAAATAATATATTATAAGAAGAAAACACGTCTGCCATTTACAAATAGTGAAAGAGAAGAGAAACATAAAACAATCAATTAATCATATCCTTTTAACATTTGACGTCCTTGTCATAAAAGAGGTTGCATATTTAACAGTAATCAGAGCATAATGCATAATGCAGGGGTGTTTTTAAGAGAATACGTTATTTTTAAAGTCGCCAAGTCTTATCGCTTAGGAAACATTTTCGGCGGCAAGTTTTTCAAAAAATTTTGTCGGTCGTGGATAAGCTTAGTTATTTAAATTTTCAGTGTTATATTTCATATATTTTTAGGGCTTCACGGTGTAGAAGTAATATACAACGCATATTATGCGTTGCATATTTCGATTGAGATTACCGAAGGCCCGAAACCACCTTAAACCCCAAACCCCCTTTCCTGTTGCTTTTCCTTGTTTCAAGCAACGCAATTACTTGCGTTGTTTGTTATTGACAACACACTCGTTGAGTTGCGAATATCCATAATTGGTGGTATAACTTAGCATCAGGTAAGCTTGAAATGAAATGAAAAGTGTTTATTCAGTTTAGGTCCTTAAAGCGGTTGAATTTATTACTTCCATGGGTTCTTCATCCAAAATGATGATAGTATCTATCTGCCTTACATTAGACATTGTGAACTTAATACATTTAGTTTTCTTAGAGTTAAGAAGTAAATTATTGGTCGTAAACTAATGTAATACCTGAGAAAGTGTACTATTTACATCGTCAAAGAATTATTTTGTCTGTCCACGTTAAATATAATAGATGTATCATCAGCAAATGGGCGTAGCCACACTGGGGAAGGCAGGGCCGCTTGCCCCACCCTGGCTCTAACATATTTGAACAAAAAAAAATACCGGGGGAAAGGGGGATAGGTTCACTGTTGCCCCACCCTGAGCCCAAGACTGGCTACGCTCATGGGTCTGTTTGTTTGTGTTCATTCATTTGAATTTTATTAGAAATTTAAAAATCTTTAACCCCAATCGTTGAGATTATACTAAAATTCTTCACTATGACAAAGGAAGCGTTAGATCGAGCGAACTATCACGGGTAGCCAAAATATTCACATTTTTAAAGAATACTTGTACTGTTTTTCATTATTAGGTATACATATATGTTTTTAACATTGCATTTCTTCTTTACAGGCACCATAAAATGAGTCAGTCATAGTGCCGTGCCACCTCACCATGGGCCCTCCCCTCAGCACGTGGCCCTTCGCCGAGCCGCCCCGTCGTGAAGGCAGCGACGGAAGCCTCACCCTACTTCGGCTCGCGGACAACTTCAGGGCGCTGTGTTTGAACTTCACATTTGCACTGCTTATCGTGCAAGTGTTGTTTAGTTTGAATTCCGTCACCGCTGGCCCGGTTATACTTAACCTGGATTATGTACAAGGTAATATATGTTTTGATCATGATATTTAACCTTAAATTAAGATACTCATTATGACCTTATAATGAGAACTATGTAAAACCCCTTTTTTTAAATTAGTAACTACACGAGTTTCTTGCCGGAGTCTTCTGGTTAGACAGCAACCCTCTGAACCAGTGGTAGATTCATTAAATAACTTCTTGATTTTGACGATTCAAAATAGTCATTTAATGGTCAGAGGTTGGTCCGTGTGGAAGGCTTTCGTTCAGCAGTGGACATACTGGGCTGTAATGATAACTGAAGTCAGATGACTTACAATTAGATAGACAGATGGCTTGAAATTATCGAATACATACAAGCTTATGCTCATAATTTTCGTGGAATTAAAATATTCGAAGTATATTGATAAAATAGAGTGTCGGTGGCACAATGGCGTGCACTGTTGCCTTACGATCGGGAAGGCGTAGGTTCAAATCAAGCCACGTACCAATGTGTTTTCAAATTTTCAAAATTATGTACGTTGTCCGACGCTGTTACGGTGAAGGAAAACACCGTGAGGAAACCTGCGCACGACTGCGAAGAGTTTCAAAGGTTGTGCATGAAGCTGGCCAATCCGTCCTGGACCTGCGTGGACTAATGCTTATACACCCTGTACGGGTAGGCTGGTGCGTACCTCTCGGTAGAGACGTTTCATTGACTGATGATGATGATGATTTATAAAATAGTACAAAAAAATATTATAGGTAACTGTAGAGGTTCATCAATCCTTTACGAAGATTTTGCGTGAACAATCAACATATACAAAATATCCTCACAAAATACTTACTCTCTTACAGAACAGTTATTTCATTCCTCACAAACATTTAGATATTTCGATTGCATTAAGCCTGGACAATTCAACGACCAAAGACAAAAAATCAAATAACAAACGTTACGTTTATGTGTTTTTAACGTGACTTTTCGTTTTGTCAAAGTTCACGTGCAAAGACAACGGTAACTTCGTGGACTAGTGGTTGGAGGCTGTATTTATTTATCTATTTCGGTACATGAATGAGCTTTTCTCAGCTATTTAATATTTACGATTAAATCAAATACCAACTTATTTAATACTAAAAGTCTTGTTTCGACATGCGAAGGGTCGCAGGTAGAGGCTGGATAAGAAAAGCCGGGGAGCGGGATATCTAGCACAAAATGGGGGAGACCTATGTCCAGCAGTGGACTGCGGTAGGTTGAAGTGAGACAGAGAGTCTTATTTTCAGAAAGAAAGTTTGTACATTCAGTTAACTTATCCTCATGAAGCTTAGCTTCAATCATGACGGCCAGGGTTTTAGGGACCTTTAGTGGTTAACAGTTTTTTTGTGTGGTCATAAAGTGTACAGGATGGTCAGGACACTCACCTGATGGTAAGTGATACGCCTGACCATGACAGAGCGGCATTGAATGAGATCAACAATTGTTGACAGTTATTATCAATCAATGCCGCACTGTGCCCGACACCGAGACAACAGATGTTAGGTCTCTTATACCCGGTAATTTTACATGCATTGATACAATGAAATATAAATATATGATTTTGTTTAGTGCAGTAGTTTCAGAGGTATATATACATATACATTCTACTTTCATTGTGACAAATTGATTTGTTCCGCTTATGTTTTCGTCACTTTCATAGAGTCAGAAGTGAGAGTAGAAAACGAACGTTCGAAAAGTCCAATTGTTGTCTCTTCTTTAGTCTTTGGTTACAAAGAAAGTATTTACAAAAGGCTTTGGACGTATTTATTTAAACGTGTGTTTAGTCAAAATTGTACAAAGGTCCACTGAAAGTTTGTTTAACAAGACGTTAAGGAAATAGGGACCTCTTAAGGACGTTGGATACAAATCTACGTATAGGTCCAAATAATCAAATCACTAAAAGTGACTTTGTTTTATAGTATGTAGTGATGTTATTTATGGCTCTGTTGACAGATGCGAGCCAAATGTGTTAATATGTTTTGGTTTCCATACAAAAACGAATTTTGACACACTTTTGTTGTTAGCGCAACTATCCGTATTTTTATACGTCCACGCTATGACGTCACGTTATGTTGAACGCTATAACAGAACTCGATGTCCATAAGAGCTTAAATTATCAATAATCTAACTAGATGTACAAACTCGTGAAAATATCATTTAGCAAATTTCTGGGTCTCTGACACATACGTTAACTTATTCTTATATTTAAGACAGGTTATTTATGTCTTAAATATAACAATAAGTTAAGTTAAGAGCGTCGGTGGCTCAATGGTGCGGACTGTCGCCTTCCTACCGGGAGGACTGAGGTTCAAATCCCGACACGTACCAATGTATTTTCGAAATTTCGAAATTATATGCACGTGATTCGACGCTCTTACGGTTTAGGGAAACATCGTGAGGAAACCTTCATGCACACCTGCGAAGAGATTCGAAGGTTGTGTGTGAAGTCGCCCAATCCGCACTGGGCCCGCGTGGACGACTAAGGCCTAATCACCCTATACGGGTAGGCTCGTGCCCCTCGGTGGGGACGTTTAATGAGCTGATGATGATGAAAGTTATTTATTAAAGTTTTGACCTTTACTTTTTTGGTTTTTCTTCTCCTTAGAGGAGAAGAAAAATGGGCATCGAGTTGATAACTCCTCTCCGGACTTCTTCTCAACGAGTTTCGAGAGAGCTCGTTGGTGGTTCTGTGATTCGGCTGTACGGAATGCTGGGCCGTCCTCAGCGCGGTCTAACCTACCGGGTGGGACCCATGGGAATTTTGACCTTAACGCGTCATTTAAAGGATACAAAATGAAAAGCACGAGCATATGTCACTTTGACATGTAGCGATGTGATTGTGAATGAAAATTTGGCGCAACTGACGTGATGAACAAAATTTTGCCGCTGACTCTCTTTGAGTGAGATTGTGCAACTTGTCAGTTTTTTTTGTTTATCAAGTGTACAATAAGTCATGAGTCAAGTTTCGGCAAGTTAGGGCAGGCTCGACCGGATACCACGGCCTTACTGAAAACCGGCGTCACATGCAAAGGTTGTGTTTCGCCGAGTAAGTAAAATTACTGAATGTCTAAACTCTTCTTCCAGTTATATATATATATATATATATATATATATATATATATATATATATATATATATATATATATATATATATATATATATAGCTATTTCCTTTTCTTTCTCCGTTTTTAAAAGATGGCAATGCTCTCTTTGCTTCTTTGAAGTTGCCAGATTCGGCACTTACTGTTATAATAATAAACATTTATTTCGGACGACTTATTATTACATTTATTACACATAATTAATAATAATATTATTAATTATTATTATAATATAATAATATTATTAATTATGTAACTTATTATGTAGCCATGTGTGAGAGAATCGGTGGCTCATTGGTGTAAACTGTTGCCTTCCGATCTGGAGGGCGCAGGTACAAATCCCGCCACATACCAATGTTTTTTTCGAATTATCGAAATTATATGCACGTCATCCGACGCTCTTACGGTGTAGGGAAACACCGTGAGGAAACATGCGCACGCCTGTGAAGAGAATCAAAGGCTGTGCGTGAAGTCGGACAATTCGCCCTAGACTTGTGTGGACGACTAAGGCCTATACACCCTTACGGGTAGGCTCGTGCCCCTAGGTGTAGGGACGTACAATTAGCTGATGATGTGGGATGGAAGAGTGACTTAAAATGATTTTAAAAACTTACCTATCTTATTATTATAAGGTATAAGCGATCTTAAGAACACTTCCTATTGTATATTTGATGAAAAACACAGGGATTCATAGCAACATTCTCAGGTGTAGTTCAGCAAACGGCTGGTCGAAATTGGGTCACCCATCCAAGTTTGCATGGCATGTGTTTACTCATTCACGCATGACCCAGTCCTGGGTAAGTGAAAGTGCGACCTGCCTAAGACTAGCCTAGGTTGCTACGCGGACGGACATTGGAGAATTCCGATGTCACAGTGACCTTATTTCGATGGTGTAGAGTTCACAATACTATCTCGATATTAAACGTGATGTTGTGTGTTAAGTTGGCAAAGCCACAATGGGCCCGCGTGGACGACTAAGGCCTATACACCCTATGCGGGTAGGCTCGTGCCCCTCGATGGGGACGTTTAATGAGCTGATGATGAGTGTTTTTGTTTTAATACGTTTTTTTTATTTACTGAAGTTTGTTATAATAGTTCACTGAATAAATATTTACTTACTTACTTTCAAAGGTAAAATTGGAAATCTTTGTAACAAATCCTAACTTAGCCATGTCGCCAGTTAAAGCTTACCGAAAGTATGTCAGGGGGACGCCCCTTTTAACCTTGTGTTGTTGAACGGGACTAGATGAAGCTTAAGGGGTGTCAACATGACGAAATGATGAAATATTTATTCCGAAACCAAGTAATTATCCATCACGGATTTGTAGAACCATTTGCCATTACGAGTAGAACCGTTTTTAACCGCCAATGACCGCTAATGACGGCTCAAATAAATAATAATAATAAATTAATATCCACTGACATTCACACAGCGCCATCTAGCCCCACGTTAAGCGTGAAGCTTGTATTACGGGAACTAAACAACTAATAAACATACTTTTATATTTTTTTTAAATACATACATATTTTACATAGATAACAACCAGACCAATACAAACAGACATGTTCCTGCACACAAATGTTTGTATTGCCCGGGGATCGAACCCGGAACCCTTGGTGTTACGGCCGACCTCTCAACCGTAACACCAAATAGGTCGTCAAATGGCTTTGTGAATATCAGTGGATATTTTTTTATAGTTATTTATTATGCCCGGGGATCGAACCCGGAACTCTTGATGTAAGAGGTGACATCCCAACCAATTACACCACATGGGTCGTCAAATAAAAAAGCATATGTTAGTAGCCCTAGTCTTTATTGACGGATGTCCAAAAACTAGTTTCGGTACCGTCCAGTTTCTAATAGTCCGTTATAACATGTGGTAAATGACAAGTTGTGACATCACAAGATGGCTGCCGCTCTGACTAGTTGTAATTGGGACTTTAGGGGACCGCTATATCACAGGTTACTAAGGCAGAATACACGCAACACTTCAACACTGAGATTCCGTCCCCGCCGGCGGGGGCCTTCGTCGCGAGTCCCTGTAGGTTCGACCAGTCCCATTCGAGTTACCGGCACGTGCCCGGTCGCTTTTCTCCCTAAACATATACTAGGCTACCTAGCCCCCTGTAACGCCCTAAGCTCAGGTTCGCGTCTCATTCTAAGGCCTGGATTCTAGAAAGAGACTAGAATTCAGGCCTTAAAATTAAGTCAGAAATGGAATAGCCACAAAAACAATAAAAAACGGAAATAGGTTAAAATAAATAAAATCTACCCTTTTCAAATTGACGTTCCAATCAAAGCAATTTAAAAAACAATTTAAAAAAAAGAATGCCACCTATTTCTCAAACATAAAAACAAACTTAAGTCAAACTTCATTCACATATTAAAACCTCATTTGTACAAAAACTTAAAGTGAAAACGGATGGAGACGTACAAACACGTCACTCGGGTTACTGACCTACATGTTATGACAACATTAGGCAACCATGATTACGGATTTTTAATAACTCAGAAAGTTAATGACTCATAAATGGGATGAATAGTTTTGTGTACATGTTACCGGCAATCTGTGTAATCCGGTATTGTATACATTACCTAGGCAATGTATAGAATACCTAAGGCGACTAGGTAATTTATGAAATTTTATAGAGCGTCGGTGGCTCAATGGTGTAGACTGTTGCCCTCCTACCGGGAGGGCTGAGGTTTAAATCCCGCCACGTACCAATGTGTTATCGAATTTTCGAAAATAAATGTAAGTTATCTGACGCTCCTACGTTGAAGAAAAACATCGTGAGAAAACCTGCGCACGCCTGCGAAGAGATTCAAAGGTTGTGCGTGAAATCTTCCAATCCGCATTGGACCCGCGTGGGCGACTAAAGCCTAATCACCCTATACGAGTAGGCTCGTGCCCCTTGGTGGGGACGTTTAATGAGCTGATGATGATACATTGCCTAGGCATTTTATACAATACCCAATACACTGCCGGTAATGTATGTAAAGACGAGAGCCTGGAAGGAGCGACATGCGTGCGGACAGGTTAAAGACCAAATTCTCAGATTAAATAAAGATTTATGAACATGATGGACCATTGAATCCTGCAATGTTTGTTGTGTTTTGTGTTGTGTACCCGTACGGTACGATGTAAGCTCAGCTGCGTATGTTAATACTAACATACGCAACTGAGACTGTTAGAGGAACCGAAATCCCAATAAAATGAATTTATTTTCCCATAGCTAAACCCCAGCACTCTATCCTGTCAGTGCGCAGCAACTGAGGGCGGTCGCTCATTTATCGCTAAACAAACACTACTAAAACAAACTGTCTGACAATCAAATAAAATCATATCATCAATGTGTCCCTAGACCTTAACACTGTGTAGTGTGTGACGCGCCTCTCCAATTACTTCCTGGCAGTTTGAAGCTAATCCATGCTCTTCTACTTTCTATTCTGTACGCCTCTGAATGCTCGGTTGGTTTCCATGGACACCCGGCAGCCATCAATACTCTTCAGACTGCATACTTCCACATGGCTGCATATTGCACCTGGCAGCTTACACCACTCCTTTGGGCTGCATCTGCTTAAGGCTGAATTCAGCGCCCGGCAGCCAGCACCAACAATTGTCTTTTTTTTATTATAGTTCCAATAGACCGGTGCTGCAATGGGGTAGCACTGGCAGGATCGCCATGTGAGGTTGTGACCAGTTGATGTAAATAAAAGAGTACTTTGTTTAAAGACGATGTATTAATATGTCTCCAATTGCTTATGACTACGCTTATATATAACTTACAACTATCTATGTGTGGAGAGGCGCGTCACACACTATAACTGCATTGTCATGGGCAGCGCAATCATTTTTTAATAAATTAAAATATGCATATTGATTTTAATATTCGTCGTCAAATTATATATAAAACATGCACACACATTTATACTATCATCGTAAATGAAACAAAACTAACTTTGACAACAAACTAGGTAACAACTAGTAAATAGCTGTAGCCGAAAATCAGTGGTTTGCCTATGGTAAACCTATCGCTGAGCTGAATAAAAAAATGGTTGCACATTTTTTTATTCAGCTCAGCGATAGGTTCGTCATCATCATCACCATTTCGACTTATCAAGGTTAAATATAGTCCTCCAAGATGGCAGTCATTAGTTCCGCATGGAATGCAGAACAGCAGATCACGTTGCCACTTTAACTGTCATTGGTGGGCCTGATTAGGGCAGGCTCTCACTTAAATTTCGCATAGTTATTAAAACTCCCCAATAATAAAACATACAAAAAACATCTTTATTCTTGTATTTTTTTTTCCAAGATACTTAAATCATTCTCTTTTTTTCCAGGTCCCGTGCCGCTAGCTAGAAACATAAGACATCTGCCATGCATATCCAGAAGAACAGGACAGGAAGGCCTCTGCATGTTCGCCATAGACTGCCTCAAAGCGAACGGCTCTCATCTCGGTACTTGCATCGACAGATTCTACTTCGGATCCTGCTGTCAAATACCAGACAAAACTATTCTCCCCCAAATAATTGGTAACAACATCGAAGACAACAGTATAGACAGCGCAAACTTCGTCCATCCACAAACTGAAGATAAGATTCAAAGTACAGTGAGCAAAATACCAGACATATTCCCTTCTAGAAAGACAACAACGGAGAAACCAAAAGAGTCCACTGTAACCGAGAAATCAGATACAGTACAAGATAGAACAGAGTCTGTTGATTTAGAAACTAAATCCGATGACAATAACACAATTGATAATGTCGTTAAAGAAACAACAATTGAAAGTACAACAAAGAGTAGCACAAAAGAAATGGTAACAGAAGTTCCAATCAAACTGTCGACATTCCAAACTGTATCGGGCGATATCAGCAATTTGGTGACTGAGGAACCGAAAAAAGAAACTGTTGAAGATGAGAAAACCACACAACCAGTAACAACGACTACAAAGAAACCGACAAAACCAACGACTAGGAAACCTACCAAGCCGTCTTACAAGCCAAGACCGACTTATAGACCGACAAACTTTAGCAGGCCAACATATGCGCCAACTACGACCAAACCTAGACCCACTAAACCGCCACTGATCTTCAATATAACGAGAAAACCACCATACAGACTGCCTCCGAAGAGAAATACCACCAAAAAGCCGTTGCCATCCCCACCTAGATTGAACATAACAATTATACCTCAGTCTACTAGCACTAGACCTATATTTACGAGACCGTTGACAACATCAATAACTTATATTAACACAACCGTCGCAAGTGAAGAGAAAGTTACAACAACAACAGCGACATCATCAACAACAACACCTTCGACGACAACAACGACAGCGACACCATCAACAACTACTACTTCAACAACAACAACAACAACCACTACAACAGAAAAACCAATAACAACAGAAATCATAACTGAAACGGCTGAGACAGCAACAGAAACAATACTATTAACATCGACCCTAGAAATGGCGGAGAAAATAACAGAAGCAATAACAACAACAGAAGCTGTTTCATCTGAAACTGTACCATCTTCTTCGAAATTGCCGTCGAGTTCACCAGAACCTGTTCCTTCGTCAGAACAACCTGGAACTTCGCAGTCGTCCGATACTTTGCCTTTAGAAGGGCCTCTTCAAGAAACATCGTCAGAAACTCTACCAACGGAGTCAGTCAATGAAACTACAGCCCCTGTCACGGAAAAAGAACCCATAAGACCAGCGACGGAAGCAGATATTCCTGCGGCTACGACTGTGGTGTCCACGGAATATCCACCGCTCGTGACGTGGTCTACTATCGATGCTGGAACCAAGGCTCCTGAGAACATCACCACTCCTGCATCTGATGGTAAGTTGTATTATTAGTACTACCTATTGTTTATTCATATTATTATTGTTGTTACCGACATAGCCCGCCGGATCAGCAAGTTGAAGTGGCAGTGGGCTGGTCACGTATGTCGCAGAACCGATGGCCGTTGGAGCAGACGAGTTCTGGAGTGGAGACCGCGTCTCGGCAAGCGTAGCGTAGGACGCCCTCCGGCCCGATGGACCGACGACTTGCGAAAGGTCGCTGGTGGAGGCTGGATGAGGAAAGCGGAGGACCGGGATATCTGGCGCGAAATGGGGGAGACCTATGTCCAGCAGTGGACTGCGATAGGTTGAATAGGATAGGATTGTTTATTCTAGTTTCTACTGGTATTTTGTTTAATGTGATATCAGGATTTCATTAAATATAATGAGGAGGAGATATCTGATGCCGATGGACCGACGACTTGCAAAAGGTACCTGTTGGAGGCTGGATGAGAAAAGCGGTGGCCGGATATCTGGCGCAAAATGGGGGAGACTTATGTCCATCTGTGGACTATGATAGGTTGAAGAGAGAGAGAGAGATATCTGTGTCATGATACAAACAGTCACCAAGCCCCAGGGCCAAAAAACATGATACTTATAGGTACCTAAGTAACAGGAATCGAGGTCGTCAAATATCTTTATACAACAGATATATAACTTCTTGGTGATTTGATGCGCAATAACGCCTATGTTATGTATATAGCAATGAATACCAAACTTATAACCACAGGCGTTATTAAGATTAAGTTACGCTATATAATATTGGTTTATTAGTGTCCGTTAGAAAAAAGGCCATCTAAAGACTCTCTTAGTCAAAATTAAAAGGTCTTAATTCAATTTATGTCCATATTAGAACACTTATGAATGTCAAATGAAGCTACCGCTGGTTCGGACTGTATTTTTCTACTGAGAAGAATTTTAGTAGTTACTCTAATGATGAGGATCTTATTACTGAGGCCGTAGTACTGTGAACATAGGCCGTAAAAGTAATTAGTTTTAAACCGTTGTGTAGTTACTTTATAAATGTGTTTCCTACTTTTGAGGATAGATGGCGCTGTGTGAATGTCCGTGGAAATTAATTCATATTAATCTCGATTAAGGAAAACGCTTATTTTCGTGTCTGATTTCGGGGTCATTGGTCTGATTCAATTTATACGACTCATGCTAACTTATTAAAATTTTTACTGCGTAAAAAAACAAAAGGGAGAAATACTTAAATACCTATGGTAAAGTTGTCTGGGAGTTAGCTTGATCACTGCATGATCAGGGGGTCGTGGGGAAACCGCATAGTGAATTTTTTTTATGCGATTTTCCTAGTTTGGTTAGGATAAAGCCGGCTGAATCACCTGGGGGTTACCGCAATCTCTTAAAACAGTATTGTTATAATGATACGTCAGCCTTTTTGTACCAGAAAAGGCGAAGTAATATTATTGTAACACTGTTTTAAGAGATGGCGGCAACCCACCTGGTCAACCGGAAAGAAAGATGATACTGCCTTTGTAGGACACTCGCAATGGACCCAAGTAGTGGGTACGGCCTTCATCCTTATAACTATGATGTGTCAAAGGCTGATAATGATGATATTATTATGTAAAACACAGTAAACCTAGCTTTGAATCACGTAGCTGACTCGTTCCTTTAGTCGTAGTAAAACTATTCTAATTTCTATCCTCTATCCATGTCGACATGTTGAAGTGTTGTCCACCTTCAACCCCTTAGGGTTCAACTATGGATAAAATGGACGCCTTTTATCGATATAAACTGCTGTCCACATTTAACACTAAGGGGTCTAACATGGACTAAAGTGGCAGCCCCAAGTCAATCCTCATTTTTATTAAACTGTTTATACTCGTTTACCCCTAACATAAAATACTCTACCGGAAAATGACCAATATCGATTTCCTACAAGCAAGATCAATAGTCAAATCGACTATGATTCATCAAATACAGAAAACCATTTCGAATCAACAAACGAAGCGGGTCGTGTTTGTCCTTATGAATATTAATTAGTGCAAAATAAACTTTCACACCGCGTATTTTGTCTACTAGAGTTCGCCCGTGACTTCGTCTGCTATTTTATTTTTAGATACACTTTTTTGCATCAGGGTTTTACTTCAAAAGATATAATTAATTAAATTGCAAGCTAGACCCCCAAACAGATGGACCGATGGCTTAGTCAAGGTAGCGGGGAGCAGATGGATTTCGGTCTACAAAATGTAAAGCAAATTTTTATTTGATTCCTTAAGCAGTTCAGACTTCAATGTATGAAGCATTGACATTCGTATCCTCTGTGATCATCTGCATGCTCAGACTTGAAGGTTGCATCGGATGGTACCCTGTTAGCAAGATTTGCAGCAATGTCTGTGTTGACCAAAGAAAAATAACTAAAAATAACTGAAAGTGTAACATTCACCCCAATTCAAAGACACTCTAGGTGACTCAACTTTGTGTATTTCTGCATACTCCACGAAGAACTTGAAGGAAGCATCGAATGGCGCCATCAGTAGCGAGGTCTTACCTAGGCACGCGTAATATCTTAGCGATGCCCTTTAACAGCATGTTTTACCTAAAAGTGTCGTCGTTTTTCATTTCAATTTTCTTGTTTCATTTAATCAGTCTAAATATATCACTTGAGTTAAGACTAACAGACAACTTAGAGGCTTTGTTGTCAGTATTTAGATATTTTAAAATAACAAGTACAAAACGCAAGCTACGCCACTGGGTGTCATAGCTATGGCCCGTTAGTATATTGTGTTTAACTATTTGACTGCTAGGAATCCAGTGACGCTTTGATGCGTCTCAGGCTGCCAACGGGTTAAACTGTTGACTTGAAGTAAAAACGCAACACACACAGAGACAGAGTAACCTTTTCACGTATAATATTATGGACGAATGATTCATGCGAAGCACAGGTTGACTCGGCGTGAGTCAATTGAATAACTGTCCAATGAGTCGATCGAATATCACTTGTCTCGTAACAACTTTGGGCAATTAACCGTATCTATAGATACTTATATATAAAGCTGAAGAGTTTGTATGTTTGTTTGTTTGATCGCGCTTATCTCTTGAACTACTGGTCCGATTAGAAAAATATATCAGCGTTAGATAGCCTCTTTATCGAGGAAGGTTAAAGGCTATGTATTAAGTTCAAACAATAGAAGTGGGGCAGCAAAGAATAATCTTTCGAAATCGGGGGATTCATTTTCCTACCGAGAGTTTCCATATATTTTATATCGATTAATGATATGTGACGTCATTGCTCACAGTGGCGTAACAATAGGGTGGCAGGGCTGGCAAAATACCACGGGCCCTAAGCTCAAGAGGACTCAGGCCCGAGAGGCCGCCAGGTCACAAATATTTTTTACATCCTACCAGGGTATTTCATTTTACTTGAAAGGTGTATTTTTTATTATTTTAAGTTTTACTTAAAATCTTAATTAAGACAACTGAAGGCCATAATACAATTTTAACTTCATCGAAGAAAAGATGTTGATTTTTTAGACAAAATATTTTTGGAGCCAAGTACATTCTAGACTCCTTGATGTTAGATGCTCCGACACTTTTAACGTGTAAGCAGTTATAGAATAAGTATTGATATTTTAATGCGAATGCAGGAAACTATAGGATTGGAAGCCTGTCCTCATGATTAGAGCCTTTATCATAATAAATACAAAATTACAATCTAATCGATGTCTCATATAATCGATCAACAGTAAACAAATTCTATAACCCGTTCGACATAACGGTTAGGTGTAATGTCCAGTTAATGTTTCAGTGGGCGTTGATAGTAAAAAACACTATTCACTGTTTATTGGTAAATATGTAAAGTACGGTACATATATTCTAGAGCAATATGCGGCCGGAGACAATCGTGGAAATGAAATCAGAAAGTTTTCTTTGAGAAAATTGAGTTTTAATGACATAATATACAACAATAATATAAGAGCTTCGGTGGCTCGCTGGGCCCGCGTGGACTACTAAGGCCTAATCACCTTTTAAAGGATAGGCTCGGCCATCATAATGAACTGATGCCGATGAAATTTAATAAGGATAGCAAAGTACGTCTAGCGTAAAACTAGTAAGACCTCTGTACGAGTATATAGTGGCTTACAAAAGGTTGAAGTGCAAAACAAACCATAGAGCAAACAGCGGAAATGTCTTGACCATAAACAAGCGGATCACGTATCTAGGTTAGTTTATGGGCACGACAAAGCTTAGCTCTCAGTGCGTATTGTCATGTCGTTACTTTGAATCTAGCTCACTTTCCATCATTTGTAATGGACGCCTCTTTATTCAAAATTCATGGGCATCATATTGTTAAAACCGATAGTCGGGGTCGAAAGGTTCTCGAATAAAGATCTCGTATCAGCAAGAGCAGCATATATCCACAAAATGGACAGATGACCGGAAGTTAGTCACGGCTAGGGTTGCCACTCGTACTTTATAATAATGAATTGTACGTTATTCAATGTAATTGTACTCTTTATTTTATAGGAAATATAAAGTACGCAAAAATATTTTATTTTGCTTAATTCGATTTTTATTGAAGTTCTTTATACGCAATTTATCGAACAATGTTAAGTGAAGATACTTATTTTAAACAAACTGCAAAATACAATAAAATTTTTATTTTAAAATATAAATAAAATAAAAATTCATGTACTCTATTTTAATACTGTCTACTTTTTTCTTACCTAAAATAATCATTGTATTTTCAATGCACTAATAAAAGGTGACAATACTAGACTTGCGGTAGCTGTAAACAGATAACTTATGACCAAGTGGGAGTGAAAGTTACTAGGGAAAGTTGTTGGGATTTGAACCCACGACCCCCGGATCCCAATACAATAAAATTCAACGCTTTGACCATTAGACCACGGAGTCAGTTATTGGTTCCTTTAAATAGTGTTGTCATGATCAGGCATATCACTTACCATACTGGCGAATTCTGGTCGTCCTGTACAGTTTTTTTTTGTTATAAAGCAATCAGTACAGTCCAAGGGACAGTCGGTTCACTCAACTGATGCTAAGATGCTAAGATGGTCAGGCGTGTGACACGCCTAACAAAATAGTATTGAATAAAAACAGTTACAAAATGGATGTTAGGTCTCATATACTTGGTAATTTCACTATCATAATAATGCTTTTCGAACGCTGTTGGGACTGCCTCGGTACTGTAGCGCGTCGCAAATGTTTGTGTAAGTTCGTACGGACGGCTATCATGCAATCCTACGAATAAAGACAGCTGCGTTGCTTAGAAAGGTGAGAGATAGTCACACCAGCATCCTAAAAACAATTGCGGAGGATTACTATCCCTCTATTTTAAATAAAATGGTGTATTCTTTAAATAGGTTTAGTACTAACACTAGGTAATAAGTTATTTTAATAATAATAATAATTTTATTTTATTTCAGACCAGGACCATAAGATTAGTAACAATATTCTTACACGTTAGGGTTAGTAAACTACATCTTAAATATTAACAACACACTTATGACAATCTGTGAAGTTCTAAGTAAGGTACCCCTAATAATTGTAATAATACAATACAATTATTAGGAGCACTCAATTACACAAACATATCTAAATAGGTACACAGGTATACAATTTAACATTTAAAACGTAACAGCAATGTGATAGGGCCTGAACTGCATACATATACCACGTTTCTTATTGGGAATGCAGTAGTACCCATCGCCACATCAGCGGGGAGTCCCACCTATCCACGAAAACCCTCAGAATTCCATTAACGCTGTTCCTGAGTCTTGTTAAAACAGAGGCACAACGTTTTCTCATTACAGCAGCAAACCCGTCAATTCGAGCCTCTGCAAACATCGCAGAGGCACTACAGCTTCTAGCATAATATAATACTAACACCGCTATGGATTGCTGGTCCGAAATAAACTAATTATTATTATTATACTATGCCCTCATCTTGAAACACAAAAAATCTTGCGACTTCAACAAATAAAATGGCTCCCACGCTCCCGTATCGGTGACAGGCTACGTGATACCGCCTGACACACTTCTCGTCACGTTCCGACCTCGTTGCACTACAAATGCAATTTTGTAACGAAAACTGTTATCAAGTGACAGCTTTAACGGATAATCGGACAGATTTATGAACCAAAATTCTCGTTCTATATTACTAACGCCTTGGTAGGCGTAAGTAATATAGTACGCACGGCTTTTTTTAAATTGACTACTGCTGTTGGCCGCAAATGGCCTTAACAGCTTTACCGGCATGAGACGAGCGCAGATGGCTCACTTTAAAATTAACAAAACGAGCCTTAGTGCGTCCCAGAGCGGTACTCGAACCTCAGCTTACAAGAACGTTCGGGGTGGGCTGGGTAACCTAGTAAATTTTTGGAGAGGAAAGCGGCCTGGCACACGCTGGTTCGCGACACAGGGAATCGCGACGAAAGACCCGCCGCGCGCCGGTTGGGGGCGAACCTCGAAGTCGAGTTGATGATTCGGAAAGCACGATAAATCTATCTGTATAATTGACTTCTAACTAATTAAATTGTTATACGACTTATTATATTGTTTCTAAGTAGTAGACTTAATACTGAGTCGAGTCGAAATGCGGTATGACCACCGCAGTGCTTTCATCGTCCCGTGAAATAGGAGTGTTATGCACTTTTGTGTTTCGGTATGAGGGCATTGTAGCTAGTGAAATTACCGGGTATATTAGACCTATTATCCGTCATCTCGGGTGATGGAAGCAAGTAAGTCACTTTATACAGTAACTGTTTTTCTCCAATACTTATCTGTCACAGTCAGGCGTGTCACTTAGCTTTAGGTGAGCGAACCGACCGTTCTAATCACTATATAACAAAAAAAATCTATAACTAAGATTATGTTTGCAGAAAACTGGTCACCAATAACACCGCCAGAGGGATGGGTGTTAATATCGACAATACCGCCCAAACCTGAAACAACAACCAGTACAACAACGAGCACAATCGAACAACAACACAACAACCAGCAACGATCGCCGAGACGCAGACTGAGAAAATTGAAACAACAGTTGAGACTACTGTTCCCACAACTTTAGCAAGCTCCTCAGAAGAAACAAGCACGCATGCGCAGACTCTTGGTTAGTGT
This sequence comes from Leucinodes orbonalis, assembly GCA_019425675.1. Classification (NCBI taxonomy): domain Eukaryota; kingdom Metazoa; phylum Arthropoda; class Insecta; order Lepidoptera; family Crambidae; genus Leucinodes; species Leucinodes orbonalis. The sequence goes on from PQWD01001016.1 coordinate 266,867, forward strand.
TAATTAGATGTGTACTAAACTTAGATTACATACTAAATTTCAGCCTTCTAGCACTTTAGGAATTAGCCAAACATTTTGATGATCCCATGGTGCCTCGTTCCTAAAGCGCAACGCAAAGGAATAAAACTCTTTGCGTCCTTAGGTGTTCCTCGATCATTACAACCTGGCCGTCTTCAAGGCACGAGTGAATAGACTATTTCTACGCAGGCATGATTCTCGGCCGCATCATCACTTACCATCAGGTGAGATGGTGGTCAAATGTCTGCTTATAGAAGGTAAAAAAATCATCAGTGTATCAGTGACGAAATCGATGTCTGTCTCTTCAACCTATCGCAGTCCACTGCTGAACATAGGTCTCCCCCATGTCTCCCCCATGTCTTGATGAACTGGATAGCAATAAAATCGTTTAACGCTATTCAATTGAGGACTTTGTATGTTTAACCCATTGAACGTCGGGAATCCAGACACAATAGACAATCTATTGTGTCTGGCGCCTTAAGGCGTCGTTGGCGGTCAAAGGGTTAATTAATCTATTATTGACAGCATATCCTGAGAATATCAACAACGAAACACTTCGAGGAAAAGGTAGGTAGTGCCTTGCGCTTCGCTTGGCTCGTCTTGGCCCATCACAGATTATAATTGTGTTGTAAGAATACAATTCCTTTTTTTATTCTATAGTTATTCTATAGCAAACGAACAGAAAGTTCAGCTCATCGTAGGTAATACCGCAACCCCTGAGGGGATGAGTGCGTGCGGAGAGGAAGAAGGAAATGTAGGAATGCGGAAGAAGGTAGGGCCGGATCAGCCATATAGCAAGAGGAGCAAATGCTACGGGCTCCCGCGATTGAGAGGTCCGCGCTACAAGTGGAATACTTGTTTGCCGCAACAAAATGAATAGAAATTAAAGAGACGTAATTTATCTTATATTTACCACAATTCTACCCTTTAAACGGCTGGTTTATAACTAGGGATCCTGAAACAAAACAAGAGGGCCCTTTGACAAAATTTGCTACAGACCCATCCCATGACGACCATTGTAATAAAAATTTTTTTTTTTTAGCTTCCACGGAATCATCGTCAACGGTGTCATCGACGCATCCCATCCTGGAGTTCACAGTCAACGTCACTCTGTCACCGACCGTCCCACCGACGACGGTCAGCGTGACAGCCGCGGTCACAAACGTCACTCAGCCTGTCACCAACGCCACTCAGCCCGTCACCAACGCCACGGAACCCGTCACAGTGGCGGAGACTACTACTGCCAGTGGTAAAATACTTTTTTATTTATTTTTATTTAATTGTCATTATATCATTATCATTATAACCTAGAACGTCCACTGCTGAACGAAGGCCTCTCCTAATGATTTAACCGAGACCGATCTCTTGCAGTTGACATCCATCTACTACCCACCACCTTAACCAGGTCATCAGTCCATCTGGTTGGAGGTCGGCCTACGTTTCGTTTTCCGTTACGCGGACGCCAATCGAGAACCTTTCCGCCCATCGGCCATCGGTTCTACGCACTATGTTCCCTTCCCACTGCCACTTCAACTCGCTTTCCTGTGGGCTATGTCGGTCACTCTATTTAATTGTACAATCTACAAGGGAAAGCGGAGGACCGGGATATCTGGCGCAAAATGGGGAGACCTATGTCCAGCTGTGTGCAATGGGTATCTAAATGAGACACTTGAGTGCGCACTTCATGTTTAATTGACCTTTAAACTTACAGCTACTTAAATACTAACTCAATACATATGTGTGAGGAAAGCCGTCTATACACACTACAAGTTGACTGCGATAAGTTAAAGAGAGAGTACAATTTACATCTATCATTATTATGATTATTGTGGCAGTGAGCCGGAGACGTATGATCGTGCTTTAGATTTTATACCATTTTGATGACGCCTTAGGGTAAAAAATTAATGAATAACTTTATTTATAAACATAACAATAAGTCAACGTATATGTCAAGCGGCCTGGACACTTTTAAGTAGTTAGTTTATCTAAGCACACAGGCTATAAATTATCCCACAGAAACAGGAAATTAGCGGGTGAAACCGCGGTGCGCAGCTACTTATATTAATTAATTAATAAGAATATAATATGTTTATGTTTTTAATTATTTCATTCTTCTACAGTTCCCGTAACAACGGCTGTTTCACTCAACATGTCCAACTACAAAGAAGGTAAGATATTATGTTAGGTACGTAGTATAATAAAGCGTCGGTGGATCAATGGTGTGGACTGTTGCCTTCCGATCGGGAGGGGGCAGGTTCCAATCCCGCCACGTATAAATGTCTTTTCAAATTTTAGAAATTATATGTACGTTATCCGATGCTCTTATGGTCAAGGGAATCATCGTGAGGAAACCTGCGCACGCCTGCGAAGAGATTCAAAGGTTGTGGACTACTAAGGCTATGCCTACACCCTTTACTGGTAGGTTCGTGCCCCTCGGTGGGGACTTTTAATGAGCTGATAATGATGACCGTACCATATATAATATAATATGGAAGTTTATTTAAATAAATTTCTTTTCTCTCTTCAACCTATCGCAGTCCACTGCTGGACATAGGTCTCCCCCATTTTGCGCCAGATATCCCGGTCCTCCGCTTTTCTCATCCAGCTCCCACCAGCGACCTTCCGCAAGTCGTCGGTCCATCGGGCCGGAGGGCGTCCTACGCTACGCTTGATTTCTTTTAAAACAAAAAAAATATGTACTATTAGGTAGACGTTAAAAATGGAACCCAATAAGAACTTTTATTTGTAATTTTCGCTTTTAATTGATCTGATTTTGGTCAAACTTTTTTTGTGAATTTAGCTGTCACTATGAATCTATAGTGAAGATTTCAACAGTTAATGGTCGTATGATTTTGAGTTAAAAAGTCTTAAAAGCATTATGATAGAAGAAACCCTAGTAGCACTTTTTTAACGTAGAGCCATACTTTCAGTAGTATCGTTATTTGTCTAACCGTTTTTAGTTAAAATACACCTGCATCAAACAATATTAATACGTAATTGATTCGAGTCAACATTACAGAGGCCTCAACAAGGAAGCAATGAATTGAATAGCCTCAAATTACCTCGTCTTTTAATTACTCTACGTCCATTGTTCTAATAGTAATTATCCCGATTTCTTTACATGGGCAGAATCTGGACTTAGAATAATGTTATGGAATATTTTTAAATATATTATGATTTTAACCTTTTTTCTATTTAATTCTTAAAACATCTAAGCAAGAGCATGATAAGATAATATTGGCATAGACCATAATTAAAAACGCTCTAAATTTCTTTTATATCAACGCTAATATTTTTTTTTCAGGTTATCGCCTATTTTTTTTATTTATGATTAAAAATGATTATTCTTCGTTTGAATTTCAATTAAGTTGTAGTTGTTTGATACAAGATTTGATTTAAAAAATGACTGAATATTTCAAATAACACAGAACATTGATAAAGTTAGTTTTATAATTTCCTCGTAAATACATACATAAGCACATAACTACATAATAAATATTTTGCTAGGTTAACCTATTTTCAGCGAAAGACTAAGAAATAAATTAAAATAATAATCCTACGACATTGACAGTAATTTGATGATTGACAATCGCAATGATCTCATTATAACAATAAGCAGTTACGGTTTTCCTTGAATTAGTATTAATCATTAACTTAACCTTAGCGACAGTGTACCCTGAGCTTAGAAAAAAGTTCCAACCCGCAAACGTAGGTCAAAGAACTGGCCGTGACAATGTGTCTTTAAAAATAAACAATAAAAAAAGCAATCGACGTTCGTTATTTAAACAAAGAGTTGTCAGCGGTCGGCCGATGCGCCCGCGCCATGGCCAAGGACGCGGTGCACATGACTCGTGAACAGTTCCACATTTAAAAAATGCGGGAATTTCAGTGACAAGATGGGTTCCACATTCAAAAGTGAAGTGTAGATAAAGGAATTCAGTGGTTTCAGTCAGTGATTTGGTCTTACAGTTACACAGCCTAACATTTGACATCACATTTTAATACCCGATGTTTTTGTGTCAAAACGAATAATTCTTATGACGTTATTACATTCAAAACAAGGAAAATAAAATGAAATTGCATATATTAGGGTTTGGACCGCCATATTTGGTATAAACCTAGTGTTGACGTAGTTTTTCTCTACAAAAACAATATTATTGTTGTTAATCTTGCAAAAGTGTTTTATTTCTTTAACATGTAATGGGAATATCAGATCAAATAATCTAGTTTAGTCCAAAACATACTGACTTTGTAATTCAATTCGAACTGATACATAATAAAACAAAATTTAAGACTTTTGAATAAAGTTGCAATTTCATTGATATTTTACGAGGAAGTTGATCATAATCAGTGATGTTTAATCAAGTGTAAATTCTTTTGTCCTAATCTAATTAAATCATTGTATAGAAGTTTCCTTGGCGGGACAGACTTATTTCAAATTCTATTAAAATAAAACCTAAGAAATTTAATCACTTAATTATAAATCGAAAATATTTGTAACTTAACTGAAAAGCTTTCTAAAGTTTAGTGCGTGCAAAGTGCATCCAAACTGACGTGAAAACTTTAATTTAACTGTTTATTTGAGATAAAATACTACAGAACGAACTCTCCGAGTTTCCTAAACCAATATTATCTTTAACATAATCAAAATCGAAAGTTTTTGTAAAACAGCAGACGGTTGATTTTCGAACATACAATACAGATTTGAATTTAAAAATAAATCGCGTAACGAACTTAAAAACACAACGCATTAAAAACTTTTATAACTGTACTTATCGAACTTCCAAAAGGAGTACGTAACGAACATTTAAAAGAGTGCATAACGAACTTTAATTGTTGTACTTAATGAACTTGCAAAACTGTACTTAACGAACTTGTTGGAAAAGTGTATTAAAAACTTTCAAAAAGGGTGCGTAACGTTTTTTCAAAACTGTACTTAACGAACTTGTTGGAAAAGTGCATAACAAACTTTCAAAAGGGGTGCGTAACGAACTTTAAAAAAGAGTGCCTAACGAACTTTCCAAAAGAGTGCGTAACAAACCTTTAAAAGAAGAGTGCATATCGAACTTTTATACCAAAATGATACTGAACTCAACGATGTTGTTGCTGGCAGTGTGCGGCAGGAGACTATGGCCTCAGGCCCGCATCGTTGGCGGTCAGAAGTCAGCCTTCGGACAGTGGCCGTGGCAGATCTCTCTGAGGCAGTACAGGACCTCGACTTACCTACACAAGTGTGGTGCGGCTCTGCTGAATGAGAACTGGGCGATCACGGCTGCACATTGCGTGGAACAGTAAGTAATTTAGTAGTGAGTAGTTCAGTAAGAGTTTTCTCGCTTTGTACGTATATAGCGCTATACCTTTCAACTCCATTTGAGTAGAGATCAACGCTTCAGTCTCGTTTCAGAACACGGGCCTTAGGTTTTTAGCTTTAAGCAAGGAGACCGAAAGTGAGCATCAAAACGCGACTCAGGGCATTGAGGAGGATTAGGTAGATGAGTAAGTTTTTAGAGAAAAGTGACTCGACATGTGGCAGTTTTGCTTTTGTCCGGTTCAAGCTTAATCCACATCCTGGTGGTGCTTTCCATCGAACAACCTCTTGGCATTCTATTGATTCCTAGTACACGCTTTCTGAGTTGCTTATCTCACCGGCTCATGTCGCATCCAACTAAACAGCCTCTTAGTAGGTTATGGACTCTTAGTAGTCTCCCTCCGGGTAGAAAACCTCACCGGCCCGTGGTGCATCCTGCCGATTAGCCTCTTGGTAGTTTATAGACTCCTAGTACACTCCTTTCGGGCTAACAACCTCACAATCCCCTAACGCATCCTGCTAAACAACGTTTTGGCATTTTATTAATTCCTAGTACACGCCTTTTGGGCTGCCAATCTCAGAGACCCGTGGCGCATCCTGCCGAACAGTATCTTGGTAGTTTATAGACTCCTAGTACTCTACTTACCGGTAGCTAACCTCACCATCCCGTGGAGCATCCTGCCGAATATCCTCTTGGTAGTTTTTGAACTCCTAGTACACTTCATTCGGGTAGCCGCGCTCACCGCCCTGTAGCACAACCCGCGGAACAGTCTCTTGGTAGTTTATGGACTCCTAGTACACACCTTTTCTTTAGCCAATCTTACCTACCCGTGATGTCTCACAACATTTTGGACAACAAACATCACCTATCCCTGGCCTAGCTGGTCAGCTGGTCAGCCTCTTGGTAGTTTATGAAACCCTGGTACACTCATTTACCTAGACATCGCACCGGCCCGTGGTATATCCTGCTAGATACATCTCATCATCATCTCCGAGCAAGGCTCTTTCGACAGAACAACACTAGACAATCTGTTGTCCAAATCCCCATATGAATGCACACCAAAGCTGTAGTGACAAAACAAGAGACACTGAGAATTTTTATATGTACCTGGATTCCTTAAAGAAATATAATATGAAATAAACATATCGCATATAATTTGCGGTTGACCATTGACCCTTGGGTTAATCGACTACGTAAGGACACACGCTCGAGGTTGCAACGGGTTTTCCTTTTATTTAAATAACTTTTATAGACATCTGGTTCTTTGAATAAATACCTAAAAAACCTTCATGTAGTACACGTGATAGAACACACGACACAAAACTTCATTTTATTTTAAAGGTTCTGCAAAAATGCAACAGGTTTTGACCACCCATGTGGTGTGAGAGGTTGAGGTGTCGGCTCTTACACCGAGAGTTCCGGGTTCGATCCCCGGGCAGTAAAAACATTTGTGTGCATGATCTTGTCTGTTTGTATTGGTCTGGGTGTTTTCTATGTATAATATATATGTATTTACAAAAATATATATATTACAATGTTTATCCGTTGTTAAGTATCATGTTACAGGCTCAATGCTTACTTTGGGACTAGATGGCGCTGTGTGAATGTCAGTGGATATTTATTTATTTAATACCATACCATTATAATGTTTAGAACGAAAGAAGAAACTTTGTATGATAAATTATCAAATTTGTATGACGAAAATACCCTAGCACAGCATTTACTTCATAGTTATTAAAGTTGTTGTGCCTAGACAGTTACAAAAGTTGAGTTATAAACAAATAGCACAATTTTTAAAAAGATATCAATTTCATTCAATCGTTTATATCAAGCCGGTGAGCCTATATAAAAAGTTAGTAACAAATTCCTTACAAGACTAATGTTAGTTAATACTTTAAGAATACTTTACCAATTTGACCATAAATCATAATTTGGAGTCACGGTAGTGCCCTGCCAAGGCGTTCAGCATTAAATATGTTTTTACTTTTTTTTATTTTGTATTAAATATGTATTTATTTATCTTCCAGTGTCCCGCCTTCTGAGCTGCTAGTCCGGCTTGGGGAACACGATTTGGCTAACGACAACGAGCCATACGGCTTCGCTGAACGCCGCGTGCAGATCATAGCCAGCCATCCGCACTTCGATCCAGCCACCTTCGAGTACGACCTCGCATTGTTACGGTAAGAATGTTTACTCTATTTCATACTAACTGTGCTCCGTCTGAGCGTCGGTGGCTCAATGGTGTGGACTGTTGCCCACCTACCGGGAGGGCTGCGGTTCAAATCCCGCCACGTACCAATGTGTTTTCGAATTTCCGAAAAATATATGTACGTTATCCGACGCTCTTGCGGTGAAGGAAAACACTGTGATGAAACCTGCGCACGCCTGCGAAGAGATTCATAGGTACTAATAGGTAGTGCGTGAAGTCGTCCAATTCGCACTGGGCCGTGGACGACTAAGGCCTATACACCCCTACGGGTAGGCTCGTGCCCCTCGGTGGGGATGTTTAATGAGCTGATGTGATGTGCCCGTGATGATTACCCACGGTATAAGATATTCTACCGTAGTAAGTGGCCTATGTGTTTATCCAGGGTGTCGGCTATATATTAGTTTATTTGCTTAAAATAATAAGGTTTTCAATTATAAAAGTATTCTAACATTTTCCCTATAACATCAACTACAAAAAAAGTTCGTCATCATCATCATCAGCTCATTAAATGTCCCCATCGATGGGCACGAGCCTACCCGTATTAGGACGTTTTAGGCCTTAGTCGTCGACGCGGGCCCAATGCGGGTCAGACGACGTGACGCACAAATTTTGAATCTCTTCGCAGGCGTGCGCAGGTTTCCTCACGATGTTTACCTTCACCGTAAGAGCGTCGGATAACGTAATTCGGAATTCCATTGGTACGTGGCGGAATTTGAACCTCAGCCCTCCCGGTAGGAGGGCAACAGTCCACACCATTGAGCCACCGACGCCACAAAGTCCTGACATATTCAAACCGAATTTTTCGCCAAAATGCGAGTATCAAATAACCCGCCGAATACCGAGTACCAACCGAGTACTCAGCCCATCTCTACAACTAATTAATATGCAATGGATGTTTTTAAAACAATGGATAGATCAAAAACATATCTGTAAGGTCAAGTGCAGTGGTGAGTGACCGCGGGCGTAACGAGTTTGCGGTAAATTAAGTCAACATCTTATATTTTAAAATTATTTAATCTGTGGTTATATCTATGTTCCGGAATGGGCTAGGGCCCAAAATCAGGATTCTTATTATTTTAAAATGCGTGGATCATTATAATGTCCCAATAATGGGTGTTTTCTATGTATAATATGTATTTACAAAAAATGTATATAAGTATGTTTATCCGTTGTTTAGTACCCATAATATTTCAAAAGAAGCTTTTTAAAAATACGAATGTTGTGTTCACCTGTAAAAAACTTAACATTTAGATCATATGATGTATTGCAATTTAATATATTTTTTTTACTGAGGCTACAGGGGACTCCAGAGCCGGCAGCTTCCTTGGTCAAAGAATAATCATTGCTATTCAGCGCGGGAATGCTGCCAGTGTTTTGGGAACCCTGCCTCGGTCAGACGTACTTTTCGATTTTGTTAAATAATATTATATTTCATTTAGTATTTACATTTTCAATAATTGTTAATTTTGTTACTAAAATTTTTATGTTGAATTAATTTCTTTAATGGCTATTTACCAAATAAATATTTTAATGTAAGACTAATGTTATGTTGTTGGTGAACCTAATAATTTAAAAAAAACAGGCTTCACGCTTAACTTGGGGCTAGATGGCGCTATGTGAATGAGGTGCATATTTATTTATAACTAGCCTTTGCCCGCGGCTTCGCTCGCATTAAATTCGGGATAACACGGTACTTTCATTTATCACTATACATAGGATTCCCCTCCCTCCAACTCTAAAGTTTCGGGGTCAATTTCAGAATTGTTATTAGCAAAAAATATGTTATAGTGAGCTTACCTTAAAAGATAGACATATGCTCTCGCGGACTTTTTTGTAGACCTTTAAAAGGAGAACAATACTCTCATACATGACTTTTGTGTAACTTTAACCGTTTACTCAGCGTACGCAGCGGAAGCTCCAAGTATGAAAAAATACCCCCGATTTTGAAACATTCTTCATTGCTGCTCCGCTTCTATTACTCGTAGCGTGATGATATATAGCCTATAGCCTTCCTCGATAAATAAGCTATCTAACACTGAAAGAATTTTTCAAATCGAACCAGTAGTTCCTGAGATTAGCGCGTTCAAACAAACAAACCAACAAACTCTTCAGCTTTATATATTAGTATATAGATAGTAAAATTATGTACTAATGCGTTCTGTTTTACGATAGATTTTATTTACTAGCATTTTTGGACAATTCATTCTACTACAAATAATTATTGTTATGCATTGTACCATTAATTGTTTTAATTATTATTATAAGTGGCCACCATTTTGGTAGCATATTATTTTTTTTTAATATAATTTTATGGACTTACATGTAATAATTTGAATGGCACCAAACAAATATTTATATATCTATCTTTCTGATTTTACTAGTCAAAGGTACAAATGACACTATTAATAACAAGTTGCGTCGGTGGCTCAGTGATGTCTGTGTGGACTGTCGCCTTCCTACCAAGAGGGTTGAAGTTCAAATCCCGACACGTACCAATGTGTTTTCGAATTTTCGAAAGTATATGTACGATATCCGACGCTCTTACGGTGAAGGAAAACATCGTGAGGAAACCTTCATGCACGCCTGCGAAGAGATTCGAAGGTTGTGTGTGAAGTCGTCCAATCCGCACTGGGCCCGCGTGGACGACTAAGGCCTAATCACCCTATACGGGTAGGTTCGTGCCCCTCGGTGGGAATGTTTCATGAGCTGATGATGATGAAATTAATTTAATATAATAAATATACTTACTTATTCCACCGTCCGATAAAAGTTGCGGTGTATAACACATACGTATTTTAAATGTACACAAAAAGTGTACACTACAAAAAGTATATCAATTTGTATTCCAAATGCATTCAAAACGGACGTGCGACTTAGTGCCACACTGAATAATTTTGTAATAAATATAGTCAATATCATGATTATAAGAAACGAATACATTTCGTTAGTCAAGGTTAAAGTGATCGAGTATGTTTAATGTAAATTTTAAATTATTTAAGTACCTATGTAACCCGTACCCGTGATAAATTTATCTAGTCAACCTAGTGCAGGATTAATTCTGCAAGAACTTGAAGTTGGTTATCTACGAGGACTCTCAGCTGGCAGACTCACATCGCTAACACACATAGCTGCTTCGGGCGACGAGGCTTGCTCACTTAAACGTGGCTTGCTTACTACATCACTGATGAAAACCGTGATATAAAGCCAAAAAAACTTTGAAATTATATGCTCGTCTGTAACAACCCTAGTACAGTATGATATGTCATACTCACTGCGTAAATTTAAATCTTTTTTATTGGTTATTTTAGGTCCAGAAAATAGCTTTGTTTCAAATATAATTTCATTTTATATTTTTATTGTTAAAGTTTAAAGTAATTTATTAAAAGGTAAAGTAATTTATTAAATTAGTGCATGGCGTGGCAGCCTTTAAGTATAACAGCGATTTGTTATGTTATGTAAAAGGGTTCAAGTATTACGTAACGCAATTTTTGATGATTTTTCACCCCCCCTCCTCCCCTTCTAACGCACCGTAACGTTTTTCTGTACTCCCCCTCCCACTTTCTAAGCGTTACGTAACACTCAATGGACCATTTTTACCCTAAAGTCGCAAAACAGTATGTTACATATTTTATTTACAATACAATCTAAGGATTCCCCGTGAAATATTACGAGTAACTTGCGAGAACAAATCAAATATGACGACCAGACTAATACAATCAAGGGATTCCCCGTAAAACGTAAATAAAAAGGGTTGCCAATTTTTGAGTTTTAATTCCCTAATATTATATTTATAAAAAAAACAATGGTACGTAACGTGTTGCAAGAAAGACCCCCTCCGCCCTGTAACGCATCGTAACATTTTACGAGAACCCCCCCCCCCCCCCCAATTGCGTTATATATTACTTGAACGCTCCCAGATCATTTATTATATTATCTGTGCTTATAAGTAAAAATTGTGAATGATATCGTTCGACATCGATCGTTTGTTATGTTGGTTGTCCTTAAATAAATAAAAAAAAAACCAATGATTTCCAGATTCTACGAGCCGGTGACGTTCCAGCCGAACATTCTGCCCGTTTGCGTTCCCGACAACGACGACGACTACGTGGGGAAGACTGCCTACGTCACGGGATGGGGACGACTCTACGACGGTCAGTCGATTTCATGTTTTATTTAGATATATATAGAAACCAAAGTACATGTTTTTAAGTTACAATAAACGTTAACACCTGCAATAGTCAAAGACTGTGTCGCAGATGCTAGCGCCCACCTCACAATAAACGGGTGTTGCAGACTGTTCACTGTTCAGTCATCATGAGCTTTATACAATATTAATACTTCTTATTAAGTAGCAATAATGAACAAAGACAAAAGTATTTATTTATATACAAGTCCCGCGTTAAAACTCACTTGTACTCCTTTCTGTCATAATAAATATAATTAGGTAGTATTGATACTCTAAGATAAGAGTCCATTTACGGCCAACAGCAGTAGTCACTTCGAAAAAAAATTAATATAAAGATTCTGCTCAAGATCTTTTCTTCTCCAATATCAATCATTAAATTGCTTAGAGTTGTATTATGGAGACATGGGCGAAGCAACACTGGGGCAAGCTGGAGCGCTTGCTCTTAAAATGTTAGAAATTAAAAAAAAAAATACGGATATGGGGGTGATAGGTTCACTATTGACCCACCCTGAGCCCAAGACTGGCTACGCTCATGAATGGGGATTACTGAATTTGAGAACAGTTTTTTAATCTAATCGAATAGTGTTCAAAAAATGTGGAACGCTTCACGATTTTGCGTGTCATCCTTGCGCAGGGGCCATGCTAATCTTCTCTGTATCGTTCCAATTTTAGTATATGTACTGCCGAAGCAAGTACAACAAGTAAGCCTCTACCTTTGGATATATACTTAGTCTAAGCAAAAATGTTACAAGCGCGTTTTAGGTTTTTGACAAACGTTCATGTTGTGCCGCTAACGCCATCTAGCGGCATAAGTTCACAATTCCTGCCTGTAAAAAGCATTGTCGAACTACTTACTGAAATAAAAAACTTGTGACAAGTTTTGGTGCATTTACCCTTTATTCAAAATTTAGAAGTTGTCTTATATTGTCTTTAAAAAAATTAAAAGCTTGAATCTAACACTGATTCTGGACGCTTACGGGTTGCTATTTATTATTAACAACGTAAAGCTAATTTACTACTAATATTTCCCATTCTAATTTTGAATATTTACAGAACATTGATATCCCACGATATATATATTCATTCATTACTGTATGCTCGTAGTATCTTAAAAAATATCCTATATCTACTAATGTACCTATATACGAAATTATCTGTGCCCATCCTCTAAGCCTCATTTCTTTGTTTCATCTAGATAGGCAAACATACATTGAATTTGTTTCTTTACTTATTTATTCAAATTGCCACTCATATTTTGATCAGTACATACTACAGTAATACACAACTATATAACTATAAATATGCCTTGTAAAGCGTTACAATATTTTAAAATTAAATAATAAAAATGTCTCTTCTAAATGATGAGCTTGCCACTAGATATGATAATATATTTCTTTATATTCTTAAATCATTATATAAATATTGATATATTATTAATTTCATTAATATATAGACTGGAATATTATTATGTATTCTTATCGTCAATAACAGAACAACAGAAAATCTTTTGTTAGACGACTAACCTTTCCATATCGATAGACGGCCCTCTGCCCAGCGTGTTGCAAGAAGTGAGAGTGCCTGTCATCAACAACTCAGCGTGTGAGGCGATGTACCAAGACGCCGGGTACAACGAGCATATTCCTAATATATTCATATGCGCTGGGAGAAAAAGCGGTGGTGCGGACAGTTGCGAAGGTATGTATTATTTTTTTTACTTATAGATATATAACCAAACAAGCAGACTGTCTACTTTTTGCTAAGTGCTACCGCTATATCTGGACACTAGGTATTCCCAGGGGGCAACAAGTGAAAAATAAAGGAAGTGGGAGTGGGGATTTGACCTTTGGTAATGTCAATTTGAAGCGGTGAGGGCCATCTGGCCACAGGGTTATTAGCCACAGGGCTACCAGCGTAAAGTCCATCCAAATAGTGAAAACTAAAAGAATTGAATGAGAAATGGATACTGAAACAATATCTTGTAGTCATAAATTAATAACTACACTTTAGTTTTCAATTTGGGATCACTGGTAAACTATAGGCGTCAGTAGCCAGTTGCATCAGTTGGACAGCCCACAGTTTTAGATTATTATTTATCATAAAAATTACATAATTTCAATAAAAAACAGAACAAATAAATCACCTCAGACAACTACAATGAAACAACAACTGATTTACATATAGTTTTTTGTGTGACAATAAATATTCTATAAAAAAGTCCCCTACCTAGTAGTGGGCTCTAAAGTTATCGTCCTAATGCCTAATTATTTATTCATTATTTGTAGGTGATAGCGGTGGGCCAATGGTGGTGCAGCGGGATCGCGACAACCGCTTCGTTCTGGGCGGGGTCATCTCCTGGGGTATCGGATGTGCGGAACCGAACCAACCTGGCGTTTACACGCGCATCTCGGAGTTCCGCGATTGGATCAACCAGATCCTCCAGTTCTAGTGCGAAATGTTCGCGTTTATCCTAACCTGTTTAACGGGAAAATTCAACAATTGGTGTGATTTCCCTTAAAATGTGTACGATCTGTATGCATTCACCCTAACCTGATTAGAGGAAAAGTTTAACAACTTGTGTGATTACCTTAAAGTTGTGTGCGTTATATGTGCGTTTACAGTAACCTGACTGAAGAAAATCTAACAATTGGTGTAATTACCTTAAAGTGTGCGACGTTAGTATTGATCCTAACCTGACTGAACTGACGAAAAATATCATTTAATGTGTTTACAGTGGGAGTTATGTGCATTGACCTTAAACAATTCGTGTAAAATACAGCCTTTGCGTTTGTCCCAATATGAACTATAGGCACCTACACGAAAGTTAATTGGAATAACCCTATTATGTCGGCTATACAAATGTTTACTATATACGGCTCAGCAACGAGAGATTCTGCAAATCAACACTTTTCTATGCTATCTCCAACCGACCTGTCAAGTGTGAAGATAAAACTCTTTCCCCTAGTGGAGAAGGCCCTAAAATTGCAAAAGGGTTATTAATTATTTGCTTTATATGTAAATGGGTTTAAGTATAGTTGACAGGCGGAGTTTGCTTTAAAACTGCGAAAGAAAAAAATATTTGGAGCATATGGTAGTATGTGAATATTCTACTATTAATTTCACTCATACACAATGCATCTACATTGAGCTCAAGTTCGGACTTGCTGCTGAGGGTTGAAATAATATATAATAGAATCAAACATTCTATACTCAATATATTTGTTTATTTTGAGGTCTTGAATAGACAATTTTATAGCTTTTTATTGAAAGGCAATCTATTAAGCAAAATATATACTTATGCATAAATGTATGAACATATTGCAAGCTTGTGAAAATTAAATTGATTATTATTTTTAATTTTCATAAGTTGCATTTATATTTCTTATTTTAAGAAGAGTTCTTAGTGAAAAGACTGTACACTCTAAAGTGGTGCTAATTCGGTCCAAAAATAAATTATTAAATCAAATTTGTTTTTAAATCGTGTGAAAAACTTGTTAAACTATATAGATAGTAATTGAAATCAACGAATTTAAGTGATTTTATAGTTGTACTTAAAATTTTATTTATTATTTATTTTTTGTTGATAAGTAGATAAATAGTTGTAAAATCTCTTCCGAATTTAGGTAGAATAACGAATAATAATAAGTTAATAATATATCAATTACTATGTAAAACTTTTAATACAGTATTTAATAATAACTATTAATTCAATTCCATAACAATGTATACATAAAAGTACGCTTTATTACTTAGTAAATGGTACTTTATGTAGGTTTGCACATTAGATCAAATAATAGTGACCAATCTCAAAAAAAAAAGGTCGTCAATAGAAATAAAATACAAAACACTAAAAACTTTTCATTATGTGATAAACATAATATTGTACATGTACATATTTTATTTCAATAACTAGACAAATGCATTATTTTTATTAATTGATTTCAAAACTAGCCATAACAATGTAAAAGCAAATTATTTAATTTGTGAAATCGTGTCGGGCATGCCCTGCATTAGAATTATAATAAAACTTTACAAAAACTCATTGTTTTATTAGTTATATTTTAATCTGTGTACTACAATTTATTTTTGAGGAGTAATCAGCAGCGGCGTGCACTCCATATATGCAAATAAGCAGTGCATACCTGTGCGTCCAGACAACCCGAAAATCGCCAACATATAATTTTCCCACTTATTCGTCCATTTTCTTCTACAGCTTTGAAACCATAGGCAATCTGCTATCATAAACAGCACTCAATTTGACTAAAATTTAAATAATTTAATGTATTTGCGATTAGTGTCACTCACTTTGCATACCCTACTCGTTTTCTATGAGCACACCACTGATCATCAGCTACTATCAGAAGTCCATGCAAAAAATCCTTTAAATTTAAAATTATATAGAACTTCACGATAATTAGGTATATGTTATTAAATATGATGATTTTTAGGATCAAAATATTCCATAGATACTATAAAAGCATCAGACAGAAGTGTCCAAAAAAATGTGGAACGCTTCACGATTTTGCGTGTCATCCTTGCGCAGGGCCATGCTAATCTTCTCTGTATCGTTCCAATTTTAGTATATGTACTGCCGAAGCAAGTACATCAAGTAAAGCTATACCTTTGGATATATACTTAGTCTAAGCAAAAATGTTACAAGCGCGTTCTAGGTTTTTGATAAACATTCATGTTTTGCTGCTAACGCCATCTAGTGGCATATATTTACAATTCGTGATGTCTGTAAAAGCAAACCTTTAAGTCTTTGTTCGCTTAGTGTCAGGTGTACCATTGACCATTCATGGTTGAAGTGATACTATTGACCCATAGTCTGCCCTAGTACTATTAACTAGTACAATTAGGTATAAGTGATGCAAAACCGATGGCTTTTTAGTACTACACTAACAACTTTGAGACAATTTTAGGTGCATTTACCCTAAATCAATCAATCAATAAATAATTAGACTGAATATTGGCAAGTATGTCAAAGACTTCCGCAAGCTAAAATTAATCGCTAAGTTTGGAACTAACGGTTGGTAACAAGTATTAAAAAATAATAATACATTATTTCTTGCTTCTGATTGATGAAATTAATTGTTACTTGTAATAACAATTAATGGATTTTGGCATTTCTTTACAGATACTTTACTAAATCACTACTATTTTTTTGTATCTTAATTGAGAAGCAATTGGACTCAGCTATTGTTGATAAATGAGTTACTAGTATAGTACAAATCTCAAAAGAAGACCACTGCGATGAAGTCCTTTTAAGGGTCCCTTTGTAAGTGCGGTGGCGGGCGACGGCGGAAATGTTTGTATTCTGTGTGCACTCGTGTAATTTTTTCAATATTTTATAATTATTCTGCTCCACCATCATTAAATTAGTCACAATCTTGCGCAGATGGACGCGATTTATGGTCATATTTCGTGAATCGTACTATACATTCACCAGCTGCACGTAAACTTCTTTATTTTTATAGGTACGGTCAGTTCGCTCACCAGGTAAGTGATACGCCTGACCATGACAGACGCAAGTGTTGAAGAAATTAATAACAGTGAAGTCATTAATAAAAATAGAAAACAGAAAGCGTTAGTTGAGCGTCTGTGGCTCACTGTGGGCTGTTGCCTTCCGATCTGGAGGGTGCAGGTTCAAATACCGACACGTACCAGTGTATTTTTGAAAATATATGTACATTTATCCGACGCTCTTACGTTGAAGGAAAACATCGTGAGGACACCTGCGCACGCCTACAAAGGAATTCAATGGTTGTGCGTGAAGTTGTTGTTAGTGCTGTTTTTCTTTTTTTTCCAAATATTTTATAGCCTATTATAATTTTAAAAGAGTCCTGAAATCAAGCTGTGTACACCATCTCTGGGCTACAGTCCTGTCCTATGAACTGTTTTATTTTAATGTGTTTCATGTAAAGACTGTATCCTGTTTGTGTACCATACATAAATAAATAAATAAAAACCTGCATTGGGCCCGCGTGGACGAAGGCCTTGTACCCTTTACGGATAGGGCCGTGCCCCTCGGTGGGGACGTATAATGAGCTGATGATGATGAAGCCTTTAAGAATCTCCGAAATAAAAACACATTTTATCACTTATTTATTTATTTAAAAAAAACACCACATCCTTCACTTCATCTGAATCATATGTGCCAACGACCAGTCATGGGCGATCTCAGCTATATCATCCACCTTAACACCTTCTGACGTCACCACACCCAATTGGTACCTTTGAAATGCGCGAGCATCTCGGTAGAACAACACTTGAAGACACTTCAGCACTAGCTCCCTGAAAGCAAACAGTTTGAGTTCAAATAAACAACCACCGACATTCATAGCGCCATCTAGACGATCATTTGGTGTAATGGTCAAGACGTTGGCTACTTCACCAAGGTGCCCAAGTTCAATCCCCGGCTGTACAAACATTTGGGTGCATGTACATGTCTGTTTGTAATAGTCTGGGTGTTTCTATGTATAATATGTATATATGTACAAAAAAATAGAAAATAAGTATATTTATCTGTTGTTTAGTGCCCATAATACAGGCTTCATGCTTAACTTGGGGCTAGATGGCACTGTGTGAATGTCAGTGGATATTTTCTATTATTTATCTAGATTTGTTTATGTTATAGGTGAACAGGACAGTCAGATCACTCACCTGGTGACCAGTGGCGTGCACAGAGATTATGAGTAGGGTATGCAAAGTGAGTGACACTTATCGCAAAAACAATAAATAATTTAAATTATTGCCAAATTGAGTGCTGTTGGCACGACAGATCGCCTATGGTTTCAAATCCGTAGAGGAAAATGGATGAATAAGTGAGAATCATTTAATACATTGGCAATTTGCCGGGTTGTCTGGACGCACAGGTATAATGCATATATGGAGTGCACGCCACTGCTGGTGATACCTGACCGTGACAGACAGTGTTGAAGGAAATTAAGAACAATAGGTAGTCATTATCATTTGCCTAGTCCAGGCAAAATGAGAATTTTGCCGACCTACGTAAAATTTGAGCTGTTATTATTTGTAATGAAATAAATAATATTTGATTTATTTTCCCCCAACAGTGCTCTGTGTATGAGATACAGATGTTAGGTCCCTCAAAACCGGTAATTTAACTAGCTTCTCATAGCCTAACATAGCCTCATTCCGAAACACATGTACAAAACACTCCTATTTCACGGGACAATATCTGTCACTGCAGTGGCACCTACCTACACGACTCAGTACCGAGTCTACCACCTAAAAATATCAGACTATCCATTACACCCAAAAACACAATATATAGTCTTACTTAGCTTTCTTCTCGTCCAAGTTGCCAGCGGCTAGGGCGTCACGCAAAAGCGGAGTGGCCATGTAAGCGCCCAGCCCTGTAGCTATGCAGGCGTCTTCGTATGCTGTACCCAACTTGTCCACAGCACCCAAGAATGGCTCGCCGTCCTGTTCGCAAAATCAAAATATACAGGGTGTTTATTTAGTTAGTGCAAAATTAGTGCAACCGTACAATTAATTGTGCTTCTGTAGATTAATAATAATAATAAAATTTCATTTATTAAGTAACCAAGACTCATGAAGTGTTAGTCAATTTTTACTTAAACTTGTTATAGTATTATTATTTAAAAAAAAAAACAAAATTAAAACTATTTAAAGAAAATACATGAAGAGCACAAAAACTTTTAATTTGTACTGCTGTGGAGCACCTCTCCAGCAAACCATACTGCAAATTAGGGCTTGGCTAAATGAAAAAAGACATATATTGCTGAACAAAAAGTATTTGAATTAATTAAACTTCATAGCAAAAAATTTAACAAAATGTACTTTGCTACAACATTTGGACCAGGCGCATTCATGTTAAAAATGTAACTATCATAATATTTACACATATTTGACGCCTGCAATTAGTTCAAACTTTAGTAGTTTAATGAGGATGTATGAGCTGATGATGATGATGACACATACCTGAATACCACCAACAACATAATTGCTCCAAAGAGGGTCCATCTTGCTCCTCTTGTTGTATAGCACTCTGGTCAGCCAGCAGTGCATCGAACGAGGTTTCAATTTAAGACCATCACCAACACACTCTTCATCAATACTGAAAATGAATTATTCAATTGTTCAATCAATCTTGTCATCCATAATGATATAATGAAAATCAATAAAATAATAACAATAATATAATAATTATCCTTCAGAAAACGTAGCACTGTGAGTAAACAATTTTACAAAATTTCCTAGCTTATGAAAAGTACCACACTGTTTTACAGTAACTGCATTTGATTTATTCCCTTGAATGTAGCATTAGTGCACAATAGTTAATGTATTGTGTGTTGTGAGTTTCCACCCATGCTATGTACGACCACTTATTTGAATAAGCAAAAGTAACAGAAGTCACTCTCAATAATTTTATATTTCCATTTAAAAAATCTCATCAATTTGTGGTTCCATTTGACCTTAAGGCAAACCCACACAAACACTTTCCTATTTCTGATATTAAGAATAGAAAACATGCATTAATTACATGTGTACCATACACATATAAGGTATCATAAATATATGTATCTATGACATGTAGGTAATTACTCATGTACTCTGTCAAATAAAATACTGAGCTAGATTTTATGTTTTAGCCATCTTCATTTTTAGCCATCACCATACTGAATTTGACAGCAAATGAGACAAAATTTTATAAATTTGTCACTTCAACAAGCAAAAACCATAAAGAAATAAGCATTACTTACATTTTCTGTTCAATAATGTCTTTCAAGTACTGATAGTCGGCGTAATCACCACCAGAGCCGAGCAATATGAGATCGTTCACTTTCATAACACGGGGGCAGTCCCGGAAACGTGCCAGACTGCCATATGAACCCAAAGTATCTGCTGCAATCACAACACCCTTGTCAAACTTCAATCCGATGACTGTTGTGGTTGTCGTTATTGGCATAGCCGAGCTGTGGAAGATAAATAGGAGTTTCAGCCAACAAACATTATGAATAAATGATAAAACAACCTTATAAAGAAAACAATTGGCAAGTTTCCTCTTGAAAATAATTTATTGCAGTAGTGTATTTTTTTAATATTGAGGAGACCTATGTAATGAAAATCAACATAAATAACTCACTGTGCTCTAAAATCTTGAACTGAATGGTTAGAAGGCCCAAAAGTGGAAGAGTTGCCTGGGAAGTTGTAAAACGCGCCAGGTGAAGGTCCATTGTGCCATAGTGGTGCAGGATTCATTGCGTCGCCCATAAACGCCATTATAATTGTAAAAAAATTATTTGAACTGTTATTAATATAAAATATGATCTCGACTCAACAAAATCAGAAAGTTAACAATGACAAGCGGCAATGAAAATGACAATCAAAGAGTATGTAAAGTAAGAGGCGGGACTTCCATAGAAAAAAAAAAATCTACACAAATGTCAAAACGGAGCAGAGATCTTGCACCAACTTAAGGAAAGTATGCTGTCAATCGTACCAACATGAGAAATAACGAATAGTGTTTGCAGTACATCCTACATAGAATATATCGATATCGATATTCGTAACGAATATATATATATATATATATATATATTATAAAAATATTTTCAGAATCTCCATTTCGTTTTAATGGTAGAAGTAAATATATATTATTCTATACTTCTACCATTAAAACGAAATTGTATGATGAGTTAAACAGTAAATAAGTCAAGACCATAATTTATGTTATTTATTAAACAGTCATAAATATTTTTGTACGTAGACTGGTATTCACACAAATTACATGGTTCGAGGGCACATCTAAAACCCGATTTTGTTTAGTTTTTCATAATTTTGATTTTTTCTATTTCTATTTTCGTAGCAACTTCAGGATGAAAAATAGACGTCATTTGTCATGGATGCTTCACCAGGCTGAAAGTAAAACACGTAATATTAAAAGTTTTGAATAATTGTTTCAAACTTATTACTTTAAAATTTAAACTGCCTCCGTGGTATCAAACAACAATTGACTTAAACTACTATCTACTATAGTCTTGGTCAGAGTATACAGAAACATCAAACGACGGAGATGACTCTCCTAGAAGAAGCAAGCTCACTGAATACTTGCCATTTATTACTTTGCTATACTCATTAGTTGAGACTTTTTATTGCTATCTGAATTTATCTGCTCAATTTCACTAATCGCCACATTTTCTTTTTTGCATTCTTTCTTATTAATAATGTAGATAGCCGAAACAGCAACATACCTAACATTTTGACCCATAACTTACATCTGAAAAATATCGATATCGATAAAATGAAATATTCCGCACTATAGTGATGAACCGGCTATTTCGTAATTATCACAATAATATTATAATTGTTTGTATAGTTTTAAGATACCTTTAAATAACATCCTACCTGGCTTCATCAACAGGAAATTTAGCCATAAAGTGGCGTTTGACTCCATCTTTTCTTCAAGATCTTAAGCCACAAATTTCACAGCGCCGATACTTCATTCTTACTTTAAATCCTTATTTCCAAGTCCTGAAATGATAACTTAAAGTCCTAACAACGTTTCACTTCTATCCTAACCGAAAAAAACTTATGCGCATGAAGAAAACTCGTAAATATCACTTTCAACAGAATACAAAGAGTAATCATTGACAACAAAATTGACAATAACGCTCAAACTAACTGAAACTAACCAAAAACTAACCGCGAAACAATCAAATTGTCAAATGAAGAAAGAGTGAGGCAGAGGAAGTGAGTGAGATGGCTATAGCCGCCATTAAAATTCTGCTCCGTTTCATAGTAATTTATTTTTGTATGGAGTTGCGACTGCCTGATGACAACCAAAAAAACCAAAGTCAAATCAAATGACAATCAATTTTCCCTCACGTATCGTTTCAAGCGGTTCCTAAAAGGTCCCTTCTAAAGTTGGCATTGATTTCATTAATTAAATATTTTAGCTCGTCCATCTTATTTTGTAGAGAATATAGAGATAAGGATAGAGATATATTAATTTTAAAAAATTTTTAACTCATAAATATATTTATAAAAAAATTAAACAAGAATTCATGTAAAATGTATATAAAGGAGCGTATACTAACGTTCTAAAACCTTTGATATTTTTACATGGCTGTTAACGACTTGATATTAAATAGTAACATATCATGCTCTTCATACTTGAGTTACAAGAAAGAATTAAAGTTTTTATAGTCATATAAACATTTTAAATAATTTCCGAATTATTACATTTATTTTGTTAAAAGTTCTGGGGCTAACTTCAGATCATTTTAAAGATCGAATAATTCCGAACGAAGATTTGTCCCGGATGCGCGACCAACTTCAAGTTCTTTCTGATTCCTTTCAAAAAATTGACACAACAAAATGTCTAAGAGAGGTGTGTGAAAATAAGAAATATCCATTTTAATCCCCTTTTAAAGTGTTTTAATTAGTTTGCAAAAGTTATTGGGCATATCTTATATACGTGCCGTTGTAAAGTCATGAATATTTCGAGACTTTCCCGCATATACCGTTCAGTAGAGTGTTGTGATATAGAAGTAAGATGAATAAAGTGTGGTTTTCTGTTTTAAGGACGTGGTGGTTCCGCGGGAGCGAAGTTCCGCATCTCACTGGGTCTCCCAGTGGGTGCAGTCATCAACTGCGCCGACAACACAGGTAACAAAACGATTTGTTTGTAAAACATAACCTACAAACCACACTTTACCGAATGACTGGTGATGATATCGTTTATTAGAACACTAAATGTGTTTTGATTCATGATGATTTCTTCCTTGGCTGTGTCTGAAGTCATTCAACTTTAATATTGTTATTAAATCTACCTATTATCAGTATGTAATGACATGTATTTGTGTGAAGTACATATTTCTATCTCTGTAATTAATTTCATTGTTCTCAATATTGGCATCTGAAATACAGAAATGAAAACATAACCATACTGTCACGCAAATGACATTGTGATATAATGAACTATTTTTATATACTTTATATTTAAATAAAGTAACAAAATAACTGGCGCTAAACTATAAAAATATGTGTACAAAGTTTGCCTGAAAATTACCAAAACATGCAAATCTTTTTTGAAAATTACTTATGCATTGTGTCAATTTAACCAACTCTCGTTTATTTGCAGGTGCTAAGAACCTGTATGTGATCGCCGTGCAGGGCATCAAAGGTCGCCTGAACAGACTGCCTGCTGCAGGTTCAGGAGACATGATTGTTGCCACAGTCAAAAAGGGCAAACCTGAACTCAGGAAAAAGGTATGCAGTTTGCTACTACTACAATGTGCTACTGACATTGGGTAATGCTTGTACTGTGTAGTTTCAAACAGATCATAAAGTTATGAATTTATCAATTACATTTGTCATCCTACAAATGAGTATGAAACTGGCAGAAAAATTCTAGCAGCAAAAAATGTGTTGGCCACAGATGAAAAAACCCTTGATCCCTTGAAAAAGGGCTGTTTTCGTTTATAACTTGACTGCTTGGCACATATGAATCATTTAGATTATTTTGACATATTCTATTGTGAACAACCTTTTTGGGAACAAGGTGCCATCACTGGCCATACTGATTTTTTGGAATTACTAATTGGGATGTTAACTGGTTAAAAAGTTATCTGAAATGCTCATCAATGAAAGAACATCACAAACCATTACTGTACCATAATGATTAGCCCTGATATTGAATCATTTATTATACTCAACTTACTTAACTTGATCTTTACATAAATAAGTTAGAATGGGATAGTGCTAGTAGCGGCATCCCTTTCTAACTCTATTCAAGTAAAAGTTCAATGCTTGAATCTCATTTTAGAATATGACCTTATACTGTGATGTCATACTGTTCTAATGCAATACAAAGTATTATAGTAGTGGTGTGACGGAATTTTAGATTCACAGATAAGTTGATTATTTCTTTTATAAAATCTTAAACAATTTAAATTTTTAACCCTTCGAATGTGTGAAATCCAGACACAAAAGAAAATCCATTGTTACTGACACAGTTAGTTGTCATTGGCATTCAAAGGGTTAATCTTGAATGTCTTAAATAATATTTTTCATGTACCGGGGTCATTGAATGCAATGATGATATTCCAAAGGTTTCGCTAAATAATTTATTGACTGAACTGTTTTACAGTGTGTTGATACACCTTGGCTGACTGAGCATTCAATGATCCAAATTTTTTATTAATTACAAATTCCTTTCTCATGGCATTATAACACTGTGATGATATAGTATTAGTATAGTTAAAGGCCAATATCTTCATCATCATCATCTTAGCGATATTCCGGTTACTTTCGAGCTTACGCTCCGAAGCCCAGGGTCCGCTTTCCGACACTTTCTCTTCCACTTTGGATCTTTAGCATCCATAACTGTTACACATTAGCCCGCATGTCATCCCTTACGACGTCAAGCCAACACTTCTTAGGCCTGCCCCTTCTACCGGGACCGGCGGAGTGGCATGGCCAGACATTTATTTCCCACATAGCTTGCTGGTTTCCGTAAAACGTGCCATACCAGCGTAGGCGACACTCCTGCAGCTTGTCTGCAATGTCACGAACATGAAGGCTACCCCGGATGCGGGATAGCCTTCATGTTCGTGACATTGCATTAAAGGCCAATATCTTAAAGGATGTTTATGTCTGCAGTAGGACATTATAAGTGTGTTAATCTATAATATAAAAATGAATCTCCAAATAAGGTTGTAAGCAGATAATTCTGCTACAGCTCTTGAACAATAAAATTACTAGGTGCACACTCTAACTCAAGAAGTATCGATGGCAAAAGTCTGCCCATTGGAATGTCTGTCAACTGTTTGAATTTTTTTGGTTGATATTTCTTTGTGATTGCATGTGAGTGCGTCTAGTTAGTTTACTGTTTATCTAAGGTAAGACCTGGACTAATATGAATACCAAATGAAATGAAATCATTTATTTGTTAGACATAGGTGGTCAAAAAACTGCCACATTACAATTTTTTAACAAAATGAAGGGTCTCCTAGCTAGGCTAGTTAAATCTAAAAACTTTCTTCCAGTCTCCAACCTAGTTATATTATATGGCATATTATAGTATAGATTTGGATGGGAGTAGGTTTCACACTTACATACAAAATTGAACAGTCAATTTAATTTTTATGTATAAAAAATATTTTATAAATTTCAGGTAATGCCAGCAGTGGTGATCAGGCAGCGGAAACCGTTTAGAAGGCGGGACGGGGTGTTTATATACTTTGAGGACAATGCGGGTGTTATAGTGAACAACAAGGGAGAGATGAAGGGCTCAGCTATCACCGGTCCCGTGGCTAAGGAGTGCGCGGATTTGTGGCCGCGTATCGCGTCCAACGCTAGCTCTATAGCATAAAAATAAAATAATTATAACAATTTTCTGTTTTATTTCTACAATTTTGGTATTATGTTCATGGTTCTAAGTTATTATGTACTATGTTAATGAGGTTGGTTTCCGCACTTAGTCCATGTGGTGGACCATAGTGCGTAAGCCATTGCGGCCTGCTGGTCAGTCCATCCCATAGTATAATGGTTTTTATAAGATTACATTTACACTGGTAATACCTTTTGTTATAAGTATTAAACGAAACCTACCGCCATCTAGTAACGCTTTAGAATCAAACATAAATGACTCTTTCCCGCGGCTTCGTTCGCGTTTAATTCGGAGTAACACGGTTCCCCTTTAAGGATTTAGTGGAATATAGTATATATAATTTAATCTTTTGTAGAACACATTAACTGAACAAAATATTTTTACACGATACCCCCAAATTGTTGCTTGAACGGTAATCTGTAATCCTCACTTCACGAGACTGAGAGACCAGCGCGAAGACTGATTTCAAGCTGTCTGGACACGTTCTCGATCGATTATCTAAGGATCTGTAGCGACACAAATTCTGAATTAAGGGTGATTGGCCGTCACATAAAATGCTCTGTCGACCTACAAAAATTCATCCTAATTGGAATATTTATCCAGACAGCCTGAGACACCCTTACATAAAAAATAGTCTTGTAAGAATCTCAACGAATGACGTGCTAAATAAATAGATATAGCGTAGGGTGCCCTTCGGCCCGATGGACTGACGACTTGCGAAAGATCGTTGGATGAGAAAAGCGGAGAACCGGGATATCTGGCGCAAAATGGAAGAGAAATGTGTCCAGCAGTGGACTGCGTTGGGCTGAATAGAATATTGAGATTAGAGGCCTAAGCATTTGTAAACTTAACATGTTTCTTACGTTTACGAAAGTGCGTATTTAATTAATAGTCGTATGAAAGGAAAATAAATTTGAAGCTTAAGTTATTTGAAAATAAAAAAAAAATTTCTTTTCCTAAATTTCTATGAAGGTACAGTCATGTATTTTCAGTTGTCTTGTTCAGTCGTGGATTTTTTTTTGGTTTGTACGTCTACAAAGAAAAATCACGTCAATACGTCGTGTCGCTCTGTTTTGCTGTGAAAGACATACGCTTTCCAACTGTAATATTCCAATTTGAGTTTCAATTTTGTAAGTATTGGACTGGGTGTTTCTACTTGTATGTATCTTTTAGCCTGTTGAGATCTTGATATAAACGATTCCTGTTAGAGTTACTTTCTTGGAGAGATTGTCTCGTTATCCGTTACATTTATGAAAGAATCTGAAACTAACATACTATCTTGATACACGATATAATGATACCAACTTCTTTGAATAATATTGTTAATGCAAATAGCAACGTTATCGCAATGGGATAGGTATACCGTTACGTCTTAGCTGTTAAACATGCAGTTTTAATTTTAAAAATTCAATGGAAAAATTGAACTTTGTGCATGGCATTATCAAAATGGAAAATTTGTGTATTCTAAGTAAATAATTCAATACAAAACTTTAATATCAAATGTATAAAGTTTGCATAGCATTGAAGGGTTGCTACACATATACGTTTCGGGTACTTTGGTATGACGCACCCAAAGTTTGAATACTGGGATCCAAATAATATCCCCATCTATATATTATAGTTGCCAAGAAAACTATTAGGTACATTTCATAAAAACAAACATCTACTGACATTCACACAGTGCCATCTAGCCCCAAGCTAAGCGTGAAGCTTGTTTTACGGTACTAAACAAGTGATCAACATACATATACACTTTTTAATATATGGGTGTTTCTATGTATTTCTTGTAAATAAATACATAGAAACACCCATGTATTAATGTTTTAAGTTAAAACATTAAGGTTATATTATATATTGCCACGTTTTAAATATGGCGACCTTAGTTTCCGCGTTCATTCATAGATGGCGTTATTAAATGCCATACATTTAAGACCATACAATTGTATAAAATCCTTAAACGCGCGTATAACATTTTTGGTAAGCATAAATACATATACAAAACTTATACAATTTAAAATGTACTTGCTTCGGCAGTACATATACTAAAATTGGAACGATACAGAGAAGATTAGCATGGCCCCTGCGCAAGGATGACACGCAAAATCGTGAAGCGTTCCACATTTTTTTTAACTTTGGGTCGGATGTCAGATTATATAACCCATTTAATTTATTGATAAACTAGCGGTTTGACCCTTTTTCGCATGGGTATTTTAAGATTCAGTAAATGTCTTTTTAGAAATATATTGTGACAGAGGAGGATTGTGTATGTAAAATAGTGAAATATTTTTTCAAATCAACGCAGTATTCAATATAAACAAATATTTCTGTTCATACTATTAGTATAAATTCGAAATGTATACTAATCATAAGGCTACATGGATCTTCATGCAATTTGTGTCAGAAAGCTTTGCCACACGTTGACAATACTTCCTAAATATTGGGATTTGTTATATTATTAACATTTTGTATGGTTGTCTTGAAAATAAAACACACACATAGAAAGATAGCTTATAATAATAATTTACTTCTATAGTTGTTCTGGTTACGTTTGCACTTACTTCAATGTTTTTATTTAATTTAATACAAAATATTTTTAGAAATCCTTGCATAAATGTACTTCAGACATTTTACATGAACCATAGGCGATTAACTGTCATCAACAGTGGCGTGCACTCCATATATGCAAATATGCTTACTCATCCATACCCTGTTCATCCAGACAATCCAGAAAATTATCGACATATTAATTCATATGATAGTGATTTTCCGAGCTGTCTGGATGCATAGGGTATGCACTGTTGTTTGACAACAAATGATAATGGACTTCACTGGGCAAATAGCAAGCACAGCTAGCCCTCAAATGTTGTTTTTATGTCATTGTGAATTAAATTGATTTTCTTATAATTTTGTGTAAAGTGCATAACGTAACGGTAAACGGTACATGCTATCGCCTCTTCTTGTGGCCTTTGGTCGGTCCTTTGACAAAGCACCAGTCCACAGAGATCGCTTGACCAAGTATGTCGGCTCCATTCAGGGCTTCACGGGCACTCTGTATACAAAATTAATAATTGGTGTAGGAGAATTATGTATGTATGTAAAAACAGTTTTGTTTGTATATTTGTAATTGTTACAGTATAAGCTTCTGGCTTCGAAGGTTGTGTGTGAAGTCGTCCAATCCGCACTGGGCCCGCGTGGACGACTAAGGCCTAATCACCCTATACGGGTAGGCTCGTGCCCCTCGGTGGGGACGTTTAAAGAGCTGATGATGATGATGATGAAGCTTCTGGCTTGTATTTTAAGTTGACTTTTAATTTTTTAAATTATTAACCTTTTAACCGCCGGATTCCAAACACTATATAAAACCATAGTTTTTATTAACCCTTTGATCTATGGTTAAGAAATAAATTAATAATAAAATGGTTATTGGGGATTAAAGGATTAATAATAACATGGTCAAATAGTTAATCATAAAATGGTTAAAGGGTAAATAATTAAATGGTTAATGACATGGTTACAGTTAATCATAAAATGGTTAAAGAGTTAATCATACAATGGTTATAGGATTAATCATATAATGATTAAAGGGTTAATATTAGTTGACCATCTTCCATTATAATCACATATTAAAATAGAACATGGTCAAAGATTCATTGGGGATTCCTTTCACCATATGCTCCATTTCTACAATAGGCTGAAAAAGATATGAACTCACCGCTGCTTGCTTGTAGGTCTCGTATTCCACTAAGGCATAGCCTTTCAGGAAACCTGTACGCCTGTCCAGATTCA
Source organism: Leucinodes orbonalis (assembly GCA_019425675.1). NCBI lineage: Eukaryota > Metazoa > Arthropoda > Insecta > Lepidoptera > Crambidae > Leucinodes > Leucinodes orbonalis. The sequence continues at coordinate 296,755 of PQWD01001016.1, forward strand.
AGTGAATGTTCTTGATCTCCCCAAACTCGGAGAATTGATTCTGCACCAAAAAACGCATATTATATAGGTAGATTGCTTATAAACCACGCTCAATTCTGCAGTTGTATATTTTTAAAAATAACATGTATGCATTACAAAAATATGTTTCACGATGCATGGGCGATATGTCATTTGGGGTCTAAAGTTTTTAAAAATCAATAAAAAATATTATACACTAGCTTTTGCGTGCGACTTCGTCCGCGTGGAATAGTTACTTTGGCCTAACGCTCTCTTTAACCCGCTACTTCGTTTATATAGGTTAGTTAAAACTGCGATATCTCATAAGATATTCATTTAAATTGAATGATGTAAAGGGAAATTTTGTTTAAAATGAAATACTTGTGATAAATAAAGTATTTATTTGGATAAGGATTGATATCATATTTATGAAAATAGCTTCGCAAAATGATGCATTATTTTAGAAAAAAATTTTAGCAAAAAATATGTTATAGTGATCTAACCTTAAAATATAGACATATGCTGTCGCGGACTTTTTTGTAGACCTTTAAAAGGGTAACAATACTCTCATACATGACTTGTACGAAACTTTAACCGTTTACGGAAGAATTTTTCAAATCGGTCCAGTAGTTCCTGAGATTAGCGCGTTCAAACAAACAAACAAACTCTTCAGCTTTATAATATTAGTATAGATGTGTCAATTTATTTTAAAGTTCTAAGTCTCAAACAAGCTAGTTTTTTAATTTTGGGGTTTGATGGTGTGGTGTAAATGTCTAAAGTTATTCTCCAATTATGTCAAGCTCTGTTATGGCCAATAAATGAGCCTAGCTTAGTGCCTTTTATGGCACATAATGGTTTACTGTTGGACTTCAAATATAAGACAACATATTATTTGTGTTGTCTAACACACTACAGGAAAAGGTTCAATTTTTCTGACAGATTCAGTCTCATATATTAAGGCTGGGGATTGAGACAGTATTCTGATATAAGAATTTTTTGAATTTTTAATGCTGTCACTACATTGCCAACAAAGCCAGATACCTGAATATCTTCCTCCTGCGCCTCTTCATGGACATTGCTGACAAACAGGATCCAGCCCTCCACAGATCGCTGCGGCCCTGGAGTACTGCCGTCACCTTCGGGTGCCAGGCTGTCATACCTAAATTTAAAAAAACAAACTCCTTATGAACTGTGCACTTTGTATGCAATAATAATTTTGGTTGTCCAGGGTGACAGGCACAGGTGTTGATGAGGAATAATCACTTTATATGGTGACAGTTTTTCTTCAATACCGCTCTGTCATGGTCAGGTGTATCGCTTACTATAAGGTGAGTGAACTGACCATTCTGATGACATAACACAATAAACTATACATCGATGAAAGGTATGTATCCATTTAACATAAATATTCATAACATTAAATTATCAAAGTGCATTTGGCATTAACAACTGGTTAAAAGATAGCTGACGAGACAGAAAGGTATTTAAGTAAGGGAAGAGAATAAGACATGGAAGTTGACCTTCAAAATTATTTGGTAGCCAATGGTTGAATGCTAGAGATTAGTTCTTTTCTTTAATATTTAAAAGTGTAGGGGTGAACTCACCTTAGTGACACATCTAAGCATGACAGAGTGGCAATGATGGAGACTAACAACTATATTATTAAGTCAGTTATTATACTCCATCAATGCTGCACAGCACCAGTCAGATGACACAACAATTGTTAAGTCCCTTATTAATTTTACGAGCTACTTGTGAAAGTTATTATAGAAGAAGATCATTCAGCATTTTAGGTTTTTATGATAATGAACTGTTTACAGATTATATGCAACTACCTTCCTCTGCTACCTCTTTCAGTTGCTCCTCCACCACCTCCTTCATTGCCAAAACCACGACCCTTGCGTTTTCGCGCCTTTTCCTTCAGACGAGCGATACCCTCTGCAAATTGTAAGTTAGGCGTTATAAATATTAAATAAAACCTCTGATTGTTATTGTACTTTCAAATGTGAGTTTCAATTGTTTGAATTTCCCATTTGAAAGGGCTATGAGACTATGACTCAATGTAACCTAAAATATTACGATATTGAAAAGTAAATAAGAATATGTAATTCTAATAATAAATTGGATACTAGTGAAAGACAGACACTTTCTAATCAACAAGATATTTAGAAGTCACGTCACTGACGGCAAACAACAGCAACAAGAAAATTATTATGGAAACGCAACTTACGCTCACCGTCTTCATCGACCTCAAACTCTTCGGAGTTTTCGATGTCCAAAACATCGGCCATAGTGTTTCTTTTATTTTTATCCTGAGGTAAACCAAATAAATTATTTTTTTGAGCACGATTCTAAAGCATTAATTAATTATTTGTGTTTTGGAAAGCTCAATTTCATTTCACTCACGCAAACTACAACCGGGACCACAGATAAAATAACAAATCTTTCAATTTTAAGTCAAACACATTGATGTCATTAATATATTTTTTGATAGGTCCATATGGAACAGGTGGAGGTCATTGACCATCCTGCCTCGTCGTTAGTATTTCTTTAATTGATGATGAAATTAGTGCTGAACATGATGATGCAACGAGTGATGACGCATGATAGATGAGTTCCCTCCCTTCTCCATAAGTTTCAGTAAAGATGTGGGACTTTACTGAAACCTGTAGAAATATCCCCTGTAGCTACACCACGGTCATCTTCACCACTTAGTAAAGTGGGGGATACAATTTTGAATAAGTATATTGACCTTGTTCATTCAAAGTCGAACATATCAACAGAGCAAAACACACCGACACCTAAAGGCCTTTTGACTTTTTTGATGACGAAGAATTTGCATTTGGTATCAATTTACTGAACAATAATGTTGCCTGTGTTGGCCATAATATAACGAAGTTGATACAAATGGTAAGTCATTCCAGCCTAGCGTAGTAGTAAGCACATAGCTGTCCTTCATTTTTCGGTAGCCTCATCTGATATTCTGATCTACAACAACAAGGCAGAGTCTAAAGAAGAGCTTACAGATTTTTTATACTAACAACAACACAAACAAAATAACGCATGTACTGGACGTATTAAATCGGATGGAGTCTCACTTACAATAAAAGTGTGTCAAAGTCTGGCCGACTTTTTGTATGCAACACTAACACACAATATAAGAACACGTATTGTAAAACGAGACTCAAGCGTTGATCTTCACTTAAGTAGAGTGAGATTAAGGAATAGCACTCTATACGATAAATTGCACCATCCCTATGTAACTCAATTTAAGTAAAGATCAATGTTGAGTCTCGTTCTAGGATACGGGTCTAAGACATTTGACTCGCATCTCGTCAACATAGCAAAACCGAAGTGATGAAAAGGAATTCATAAAACAGGAATTACTTTTAGTAGTTCAATGAACAATTCGATTACATATTTCTAGTTTAATACATTTCCGAAAATAATTATCAAAATGACATAGACAGCAGCTATCATCTCGGGGGACACATTTTCTGTTTCACTGAAGATCTGTCCGTATTTTTCTATATGTCCATGACTAAATATATATCATTTCGCTTAGAACGAAAGGTGTCTTATTCAAATAGAATTTCAAAAAGACGACGAAACGACCATAATTATCGGACGAGATTTTAACTCTCGTCATAGAACCTAAGCTATACAAGGCTACACCATCCAATTATCGTGATTTGTGTGCTGGTATAACTTAAAATGGGATGGATAACTTAGAATGGGAAATGATACGGCGTAGCATGACAAGTTGAGTATTGCTGTCTTTCAGGATATCAAAGGAATGCTTGAAGACTCGTATTATTAAAGCTTATCTAACTAAACTAACTAGTTTGAAGTTGATCCCGGTTTTAAATTTATCATTGAGTCTCGATTCGTGGTGGTGAGGTTAGATTCAATTCAATATTTATATTCAAGCTTGCTTTTCGTTAAAAATCTCGGTTAAAAATTCATCTTGTGTCGGGGTCATTATTGCAAAGTCTCGGAAGTCAGAAAATAGATGGTCTACGAACTAAATCGATTTGGCTTTGTAAAAAGAAAAGAAATAAAAACCAAAGATTTATTTATTTATTAACTATTACATTACATTATTCGGTAACTAAAATATATTACATCCTAAACACTTAAAAATTAATAATTAAAACTAAAAAATATAATTAAAAGAAGTCCCTTTCGGCAAGGTTCCGAAAATACTGGCAGCGTTACCTCTTTGGATTGCCAGACTCATTAAAAAAAATGACAAATAAAAATAACATTGACAGATTGTCATAATTGTCAATCCAAATGTGTCAATCGTTCACTGTCATTGAATCGTAATTTTTTGTTAGATTTCTTGTTTTGAACTTTTGCCGATTTCAAGTCACAATTATTTTTGCATAATAGCTGTGATTAGATGAGATTATAATGCCGGAATTCAATCTTGCGGATTCCATAATAACATCGTTGAATGGTAAGTGTATAAAATATACGACAACGACCACTTTTTACGGTGTTACATAATTACATAATTTTGTATTTCTAAATAAATTTAATATTTGTATGACAAAACTTGTTAATTTTAGACACAAGGTGGCCTATATAATTGTAATTCGCCGTTACAACTTACAAGTCTTCTAGAAGTATTCATTCTGAAACAATATGATGAAAAAGGATTCCTTCTTATTTGGTATTTTGATGAGTTTTCTGTGTGCGCACATTTGATGCAACATTTTGCAATAGAATAGTCATTTACAGATTCTTTTTAGAAGTTATTTAATATTTATATGTATGTGATAACTAATAACCATAGTTTATTGGGTTTTTATAGGTTATGTTTAACATTAACATTTTGAAATCCAAAATATGTCTGGATTGATAATATGTTCACCCCCTATCTGATTTATTGTGTTAATGAACTAATTGATATGTGTGAGGAATCTTATTAATGATTAACATTGATAAGTAATATCTTTTATAATACTGAAAAAGCTCTAACTATGGTAAATCCTATTGGATTTGCTAGTGAAATCTAAAATTTATCATATCCTAATGGTAAATTTCTAAAATGGTTTCTGGTTCAAACTTTAACCACAATTTATTTTATAAATCTTAGAATTTCTATCCAAGGCATGTTATATGTTGACAAAAAACAAGTTCAGTGAATACCTACCTAAAGTTAAAGGCCTACTGCTTAGTTTACTTTGGGGCCATGCAACATTTGCATTTATGTCATGCAATGTCTCATATCTAAAATTAAAAAAAACAAACTATCTGTTTTTCTTTGCCAGCTCTTTGCCATTCATTGTCATTTATTGCTACCAAATATGATAGGTCATGAAGTTTTTGTCGCATGGTTTGTAAAAACAACTAGCATTTGTTGGAACTAAAATTGTCAATTTGTCAAAATTGTTTCACAGCGCAAGAACCATGGCCGGAAAATGTAAAACTGTTTCAACCTTATGAGGTGGAACAAATCCTGCTTCCGGATAATGCTAGCTGTTTGGCTGTGCAGGCATTCTTAAAGGTCAGTAAAAGCTCATGTGATCTCTCATATCACATACCTTTGTTTCAGGCTTAGATAAATAATAAACTACCTAGAAGTTCAATCGTGAAGAAATATCAACCAAAAATGTCTGAGCCTCTTGACACATATTATGTTGAGTTATTGCCATATTCATGACATAAAAATATTCATTAAAATTTTGACCTTGCATCATCAAAAGCACGAGCATAACTACTATGTCACTTTGACATGTAGGATTATGAATGAACATTTTGCCCAACTGACATACTGGGCAAAATTTTGCCAGGGTCACTTTTTTAATTATGATTGGGCATCTAATTAGTTTATTGTTTATCTAAGGCTTAGAGCCATCTTTGGGTGCCCTTGTTATTTGCCCATTGTAGTTGTGTAGGCTCTAAAGTGACGAGACCGCCCAGGGTTGCCAAACGTACGAGGTTCGTCGTACAAATACGAGATTTGTGGTCTTCCGTATGCAAAAAAACTACACATCAGAAATGGTTCAAACTAAATTTCGTTGGTAGATTTTATGGGGGGGGGGGGGGGGGTGAATGGTTTCAACTTTGGAGGTGTCTCTCGCGCAAAATATTCAATTTATAAAAAAAATTTCATATCAATCAATATGACTCAATACCATTTTTAAAGATACATATTGATAACCAAACACGTAGGGGTTCATTGAAAAAAAAAAATTTGAGTTTCAGTTCAATGTATAGGGAAAATATATAATTTTTTTTTTCAAGTTTCTTATTAAACCTAATAGCGGTTCAAATACATATACGTACAAAGTTTGAATAGTGTATGCTTATAGTTTTGAGAAAAAGGGTGTGTTATTCGGACGACAGACGGACAGACAGACAGACAGATTTGACGAATCTATAAGGGTTCCGTATTTGCCATTGCACGAACCCTAAAAACTAGTGACATCTCTCAGAACTTGAACTTTCACACAAAATAATCCATTGGTCGCATTTAGGCGATAATTATCTGTAGACTGTAGTAGCTATGTAAACCGGGAAAAACAAGATTTATAAAATATATGTTCTCCGCTAAATATATTAGTCGACTGTATCACAAACTTGTTTTTTTAGTAAGAAGCTTTTATAGATGTACGAGGTTCGAAAGTCAAAGTACGTGATTTTTAACTGCTTATGTTTGAGGAATTTCCTTTCGTTGTTGGCAACCCTGTGTCCACCTGATAAAAAACCCATTGTTTTCCAAAAATATTCTGCATATATAAAGCTAGATACGCCACCCGCGCCTTAAAAACGAACCGCCAAAGAGAATACAGTGATAGGCTTTTGTTTAGGTAAATGTACGCTCATTCGAAATATGTGTATGTGTGCTGTCGCCAAGGGCGGATCCAGGTTAGGCGCCAGGAGGGGGTCATATAGTACTAATCAAGTTAAGGACTTATCAGGTATTTGTTAATGTACGTTAGTATAGTACCTCAAGTATAATAGCTCAAGGGGGTGGGGGGCATGACCCCCATGACCTCCCCTGGATCCGCCGTTGGCTGTCGCTGCATTCGAAACACTTTTTTCGATTGTTTTGTGAGCATATCACGAATCTATATCTGTATTTTTACATCATTTTTGTTTATATACAGATGTGCAACCTGCCGTTCGAGGTGGAGATGCGTTGGAATGCGGAGTTCATGTCGCCGTCCGGCCGGGTGCCGTTCATAAAGTGCGGCGCGTTCGTCGTGTCGGAACTGGAGCCGGTGGTGCAGTTTGCCGCCAACAAGGGGGTCACGCTGTGCTCGAGGCTCAGCACCGAGGAGAAGGCGGAGATGCGCGCGTACATGAGCCTGATCACCAATGTGCTGGTGAACGCTGAGGTTTGTTTGATTTCATGTCGTTTGACAATTTGGTGTAGCATCTGCAACACCAAGAGTTCAGGGATTGATCCGGGGCAGTACAAACATGTGTGCATGAACATGTCTGTTTGTATCACTTTCCACCAGGTGAGCAAGTTCACTTATGAAATTTACCAGTCAATATTCCAAAAATTAACATTAAAACTACCTCTGTCAAATTACTCCCAAAATTCTGTTAGGACTATTTAACATATTTTATTAATTTTGGATATTAACTACATATTTTTTAAACGCCATCTAACCCCAAGTTAAGTGAAGTGAAGCCTGTAATATGCATACTAAACAACGGATAAACATACTCATATACATTTTATTTGAAAATACATACATATCAGTGGCGTCCCATATATGCAAATAAGCAGTGCATACCTTGAGCGTCGAGACATCCCAGAAAATCGCCAATATGTTAAATGATTCCCACTTATTCGTCCATTTTTAACTACAGATTTGAAACAATAGGCGATTTGCTCAACTCATGCACTCAATTTGTCAAAAATGTATTTTATTATTGTTTTTGCGATCAGTGTCTTTCATTTTGCATATTTATTATTATAAATATGTTTGTACTGCCCGGGCATTGAACTGCCCCTTGGTGTTGCAGTAGACGTCTCAACCGCAACACCGAATGGGTCGTCAAAATACATTATTATGTCCCCAGCTCTACATATCGTGGTTGGACGAGGAGACGTACAATGCGGTGACCAAAGTGAGGAACTCGTCGGTGTACCCGTGGCCGTTGGGCTGGATCCAGACCAGGGCCAAGAGGAACGCGGTGGCGAAACGGCTGAAGGCTTTGCACTGGCATGACAAGACTTTGGACCAGGTGTTAGCTGATGTGAGTATATTATTATTTATTATCAAGAATATATATATATATTACATGCAACATAGCCCACAGGATTAGCAAGTTGAAGTGGCAGTGGGCAGGGCACATAGTGCGTAGAACCGATGGCCGATGGGGCGGAAAGGTTCTCGAGTGGCGTCCGCGTAACGGAAAACGAAGCGTAGGCCGACCCCCAACCAGATGGTCTGATGATCTGGTTAAGGTGGCAGGTAACAGATGGATGTCAACTGCAAGGGGTCGGTCCGCGTGGAAATCATTAGGGGAGGCCTTCGTTCAGCAGTGGACTCTAGGTTGTAATGATGATGATGATATATATTCATATCTATATGACGACCCATCTCTGTTGAAAATGAAAAGTGTTTATTCAGTTTAGGTCCTTACAGAACACTTATGAACGTCAAATGAAGCTACCACTGGTTCGGGAAGTAGTTTTCCACTGAGAAGAAACCAGCAAGAAACTCAGTAGTTACTCTTTTCAAAAAATGTATGTTTAGTACAGAATCATTTGTAATCAAAATAATTATATAAAGCAAATTACACTTACAATTTTAATCATATTAAGTATTGGTAATAATATAGGATTCTACAAAAGTACTATTAAGCAGTTAAGTATTATATAAATCTAAATAGATGATAACAAAAAAAAACAAAAGTGTTCTAAGTTAATGGGATCGGTTTCATTGCACTGGACCATTGTGCGTTATGACGACCTCGTTGGTGTAATGGTTGAGACGTCGGCTACTACACCAAGGGTTCTAGGTTCGATCCCCGGCAGTACAAACATTTAATTTTGTGTGCATGAACATGGCTGTTTATTGGTCTGGGTGTTTCTATGTATAATATGTATGTATTTATAAAAAAAAGTATATTAGTATGTCAACCTGTTGTTTACTAAGGCTTCAAGTTTAACTAAGGGCTAGGTAGCGATCTGTGAATGTCAGCGGGTATTTATTTATTTTTACTTATTGAATATCTCATCATCATCGTCTGCTCTTTATACGTTCCCACCGAGGGGAAAGAATACTTGTTCCCCTCATACATACGTATGTATAGGCCTTAGTCGTCCACGCGAGCCCAGTGTGGATTGGACGTCTTCACGCATAACCATTGAATCTCTTCGAAGGCGTGCGCAGGTTTCCTCACAATGTTTTCCTTCACGTAAGAGCGTCGGATAAACCTATATATAAATTCTAAAATTCGAAAACAATGGTACGTGGCGGGATTTGAACCTGCATCCTGCATATCGGAAGGCAAAAGTCCACACCAATGAGCCACCGACGCTCTAAATATACATACGTTTAGTTTGTTATATTAAAATTATTCATTAAAATTTAGACTTCAACGCGTCATTAAAAGGGTACAAAATCAAAAGTACGAGCATACTACTATGTCACTATGACATGAAGCGAACGACGTGATGGGCAGAATTTTGCCGCGTTAACTTTGATTGGGTTACCAAACGTACGAGAAACCACAATTAATAAAACTTTTGTTTTGTGCTCCGTGTTGGTTGTCTCTATCACAAAGTGATGTTTTTTTAGTAAGAAGCTAGCAAAAGTTTTAGTGTATTTAGTATTTTTATTGATGAAAGCGTTTTTTTATTAATGTACGAGGTTCGAAAGTCAAAGTATGAGAATTTTAGCTGCTTTTGTACGAGAAATTTGTTTCGGGGTTGGCAACACTGCTAAGTTGATGGCTAATAATTAAATGTAATTTCAGGTGGAGCAGTGCTGTAACTCGTTAAGTCAGAGACTTGGCGACCGGGACTATTTCTTTGGGACGTGAGTTATATAATACGGCTTACGGCATAAGATATTTATTTCTCTAAAAGAATACAATTCACTTATAAGGGAAATACATAGTATACTTATATTTAAATATTGTGTACGGCACGGTTAATAGCAGTGACATATTTTTCTTAACACTTGATATACTATACGAAGTAGGATACTAGTTATGGACAGCAGTGAAATGTATTTAAATTTATAAAAAGTTACGTTTGTGGGTACCTAAAATAAGATTTGAAGTACATGCTACCTACGGTATGGTAATATAAACATATATGCTAATTATTAATAATGTCAATTACATATAAATATAATTGGAGTGCCCGTTTGTAATATTGAAAAAAACAATTTTTTTCTTCATGCATATGAATATATTTATTTATTTATATACGGTACATGTGCCAGAATAACAATTTTTAAAAATTTTGTCTGTGTCTTTTTGTTGCGAGTTATCTCTGAAACGGCTGGATAGATTTGGGCGGGACCCTTTTTGCTAGGTAGCTGACGTAATAAGGAAAAACATAGGCTACTCGTATGTTAGACAATACTTTTTATTTTGGAAATATAAAGCAATATCTTATTGCGCGGCTGCTGCGCGCCGCGTGACCTCTCTCTCTCTCTTCAACCTATCGCAGTCCACTGCTGGACTAGGTCTCCCCATTTTGCGCCAGATATCCCGGTCCTCCGCTTTTCATCCAGCTCCCACCAGCGACTTCCGCAAGTCGTCGGTCCATCGGGCCGGAGGGCGTCCTACGCTACGCTTGCCAAGACGCGGTCTCCACTCCAGAACTCGTCTGCTCCAACGGCCATCGGTTCTACGACATACGTGACCAGCCCACTGCCACTTCAACTTGCTGATCCGGCGGGCTATGTCGGTAACTTTAGTTCTCTTGCGGATTAAATCATTTCTGATCTTATCCCTAAGAGAGACTCCAAGCATAGCTCGCTCCATTGCGCGTTGAGTGACTTTGAACTTGTGAACCAATCCCGCAGTCAGTGTCCATGTCTCAGCTGCGTATGTTAGCACGGGTAGGACGCATTGCTCAAAGACTTTCGTCTTTAAGCATTGCGGAATAGTTGACGTTAAGACATGACGTTGATGAAAATGTATCAGACCATAGAAATAAAATAAACCGCGTGACCAACGAAGCTATTTTAAGTTATGTTATAGTGCGGGAGAATATATCTTATAACGCGGGTAATATCGCGGGGAACAACTAATAATAAATCGGTATTTTCCACCACCCGTAACATACCGAACCATATTTTTATAAAAGCGCACCTATTTTATGTGTCGTTTCATTGATCACTTTTGTTCATTTGCAATATTGTATTTTTAAATACGTTGAAACCAATAAATGTGAGGTCAATTGATGATAGTGAGCAATGACGTCACATATCACTAATCTCGAACAAATGTGTGGAAACGTTCCTTTTTGACAGTTCATAAAAAGTATGTCAACGATTAGTGGTGTCAAGTATCGAAATAATATTATTTATAAATCACTAGCATACCAATGTACGCCTCGTTTCATTATCAAAATTTTGCCTTAATCGAGTGATTTTGGAACCCCCATTTAGGGAAGCCTGTGTTAGGAGGAAAATGGGCGAGTAAGTGGGAATCATTTAATATGTTGGCGATTTTCCGGGTTGTCCGGACACACTGGGTATGCACTGCTTATTTGCGTATATTTGCGACGACCCATTTGGTGTAGCGGTTGAGACGTCGGCTGCTACACCAAGGGTTCCGGGTTCAATCCACGGGCAGTACAAACATTTGTGTGAACATGTCTGTTTGTAATGGTATGGGTGTTTTCTATGTATAATATGTATGTATTTACAAAAAAAATTATATAAGTATGTTTATCCGTTGTTTAGTTACCCATAATACAGGCTTCACGCTTAACTTGGGGCTAGATGGCGCTGTGTGAATGTCAGTGGAAATTCATTTATTTACATGTATACCTGCTGGGAGAAATGTGACATGCAATAAAAAAGTTTAATTTGTAAAATGGGCGAGTAAGTGGGAATCATTTAATATGTTGGCGATTTTTCGGGTTGTCCGGACGCACAGGGTATGCACTGCTTAATTGCATATATGGAGTGCATGGCCATACTCTACCGGTCCCACAGACCGACCCCGGTGGACGCGCTAGTGTACGGCCACATGAGGGGGCTCCTGTCGGCCTCGGGGCCCAAAGCGCCCCTCGTGATCAAACCCATCACCGGCTCGCTACTCCGACACCTGCTAAGGATGGTCAACTTGACCGGCATGAAGTTGACGGTGCGTGCGATGTTGATTACCTTCCGAACAACTGTTTCTATTCAATGTAGCAAATATTAGTGAAGACCTGTAGGTGGTCATTAGGTGGTAGACTCGGTAGATATCGTCCCGTCAAATGAGAGTGCTATGCACTTTTGTGTTTCGAGATGAGGGCACTTTAGCTTGTGAAATTACCGGGTATAAGAGGACGGGACGATATCTGGTACTGCGGTGGTACCTACCTAGACGATTCAGTATCGAGTCTCCCACCTAGTAGATCTTCGATATTCACAGGTGTTTTGAGAGCAGCTCCGTACTGTTAGACCGTAAAGAAATGACCAACGCTACACATCCTGCTAATCAATTGAAGAGTGATGTCACGTCACTAATATCTCTCGCTTGACATTGGCATTACGCACGGGTAACACTCATATTGTAACACTAAGATTGAATCTAAATTATAAACCGAGGGTAAGATCCGGAATCGAGACCTAGAGTGACCGATATAGTGACCCCACAAGTTTAGCAAGTTTAAGTGTGTGTGAATAGTCCGCAGAACCGATGGCCGATGGGGGCAGAAAGGTTCTCGAGTGGTGTTCACATAGTTCGAAAAGAAGCGTAGGCCGACCTAGATAGACTGATGACTTGGTTAAGATGGCGGGTAGCTAAGATCTCATTGTTAGGGAAGAGTCCGCATGAAAATCATAACGGGAGACCTTCGTTCAGCAGTGGACGTTTAAGACTGTAGTCAATCATATATTTGGACGTAACTTTAAGGATATTTCTATTTTACCAGTACCAAGAGGAGTATTTGATAACACAAGCGTTCCAAATAACTCGTAAACGGATCTCGCCCGAGCGGACAATCTCTGAGCGTAGCACGAGAATGAGGCGTTCTAAGATGTCCCTAAGGAACTCTAGTAGGGACAATATGTATGGTAAAAATCTTTAAATTGTAGTTTGGCAGGGTAGTTTTTTTCCGAGTAGTTGCAACACAATGTGTTGAATGTTGCTAGATGAAAAATATAGGAGTTATGGTAGATTTCATTGATTAAAGTGTCACTATGTGCATAGTACTGTCGTTTATTAATTTAAGTTTTAGATGAGTAATTCACCCGTTTGAAATTTTGCAGTTCTTGTATTTACATGGATTAGATAGATTATTCGTTGAAATTGTTTACATACAAAAGTATGACAATAATATACATACATAAAAAAACGATAGTAGCATTAGTAAAATTTTAGGGAAATTAAATTATCCCAACACAAGTACTGCGTTAGCATTAAGAGTAAAAAATAACTGATTATTGTTTGAAGAACAATACACTTTATTTTATTTAATAATTTTTTATTAGAAATTGCTATAAAATATTTTATTGTTGGTATAATAAATAGATTACCAAGCACAAATTACACATTCAGTATATAGCTTAAGATTTTTTTTTGTGTTGAGTAATATTATTAGATATCCGATATATATGCATTGATTGTATTCTCAATAAATCTCAGGTTTCAAGCCGTTTGCATCGAAACAAATTCGAATAACGTCCTCAAAGAAGGCCGTATAACGTGCGAGTTTGACGGCCCCAGAAATATGATCGGTACGGAGCAATTTGCGATACGAACTTGGAATATTTCTCGACATCATCAACGATGTGCTCAACAAAGTTGATGAGATATCCCAAGATGTATCAGATAAAGAAGATTTCGAAGTGATAAGTCATCCGAATGATGGAATCGATGAAAAATTCGTAAATGTTGATATGAAAAATGATTTAGATACGATAGAAGAGAATGAAGCCACAGACAGTACGGTTCCGAGTGATGTTGATGATTATTGCGAAGGACTAGCCGATGATAAATGTTCGGATACAGTTGATGATGTTGTGACATGTCTTAGTCCAGATTTGACGGATTCCAGGTCAGTAGCGTGCATAGACATTACTAGTAGGGTATGGAGTGAAATTGTACCGCAAAAATTTAATGTCAAAACATGAATGGGCCGGCTCGACGGATTAGAAATTTGCCCTTACATAAAAGGTTGTCAATAACCTCATGTTGTGTTTCACCGAGTGATTGAGGTTGTAGGCCCAAAGCCTACTAACCTTCCTAGTTTAAATAGATAAATATCCACTGATATTCACACAGTGCCATCTAGCCCCAAGTTAAGCGTGAAGCCTGTATTATGGTATAACAACAACGGATAAACATACTTATGTACATTTTTTTTTGTAAATACATATTATACATAGAAAACAGACAGAACCCAACCATTACAAACAGACAAACAGAACCCAGACCATTACAAACAGGCATGTTCATGCACACAAATGTTTGTAACCTTTGGTGTTGCAGCCGACGTCTCAAGTCTCAACCGCAAGACCAAATGGGTCGTCGAAATGTTAAACCACAGATTAAATAATATATACTGTTATACTAAGCTGTCGATAGTATCGATGGGCCGATCGATACTGTTGCTTTTGTCCAACTATTGGTGGACTATCGACAATGGCGGATCCAGGGGAAGGTTCATGGGGGTCATGACCCCCTCCCCCCGAGCTATTTTTATACTAACATACATTAACAAAATACCTTCTAAGTTTTAACTTGACTACTACTATGTGACCCCCTCCTGGCGCCTAACCTGGATCCGCCCTTGACTATCGATAGCGGCAACACTGCATATTTATCGTAGTAATATTTTTGGGTGCTTACAGCAATGCTAAGGGCGGTAAAAATTCGTTCTTGTGTTTGAGCGGCGACCGTACTGACTCGTATGCGAAATCTGACGATTCGGATTCCGTCACTTCTGGAGGTTGTTTTTTTTAATATTTAATGTTGCCAGTATTTTTTTGCTACCATTTTAGTAGATTTTATTTAATGTTCTGAGATTAACATTCAAATAAATACTACTAAAATGATTATATTTTTATGAATTGGGGACTCTTTTGCCCCCTTAACTTGTTCCACTGAAAGTTAGTTTATTGTAGTGAGGGCTACTCCCACTTAAATAAAATTCGTGCGAGTGTAATACAGTTCTATTTCGGGGAAATGGCACTGTATCTACTTATTAGTGACTGAATATCTGTCATCTGGGTTGACGAGTGTAGGGCAGTGTTGACGGAAAAGAATTACTATATACCGGATATTGGTTTCCTTTAACGCTTTGGCTGCCAGGAATCAGGACAATATGTATAAACTATTTCTTATGACGCTTTAAGGCGTCTCTAGCGGTCAAATGGTTTATACTGCATCTGTCATGGGCAGGCGTTTACCATCAGTTGAGCGAAATGGTCGTCTCACTCCAAAATATAGAAAATAAAAAGCTTAAAAAAATAATGTTTCAAATAAATAATAAATATTTTACCTTTCTTCATTCTTTTTGAAATAATGGAATTTCAAGCAAAAACATTGAATATTAAATAAAATTTCAGATTCGATATCTACCCTCAAAATGCCGAGTGGAGAAATGAGTGTGCAGAGTCTATTGGATATACTCAGGCAAAGGAATGTATTGAGCAGCCCGTCTATGGCTGATATAGACTGAACAATTTTAACCTGTTAACCACCATCTATTTAGGCACCATTTAAAATGTATTACGTCCGAAGGTTATATTGTACACTGACGATGTATCAATAGAAAATTCCAAAAACACAAATGATTTAAAATTCGATAATGTTTTACTCAGTTAATGTAGTTCTTAAATCGCGTTAATATACTAATAAATAAAAACTCATCAATCCTAAGATTGTACTGTGTTAGCACAGTGCTAAAATTTGAATTTATTTATTTATAGATATGCCAACAGCACATACATACTTAACTAGGATCACAAATAATTTTAATAATTTCTGTACTGCCACCATATTACAGGCCTACACAGCATAGGATGATGACAGATTTTTTTTGTCTGTTATTATATCGATGGACGCATATATAGAAACATTGTTAAAATAATACCATGGGTACTAAGACTGCTTAGCAGTTCTCTTTTAAATTTCTGGTAGGAGTCATAAAAAAACAATGGGTGGAAAAATTGGTTTCGAAAACATAGTCGAGGGTTAAAATTCGATATGTATATTATGTTGACTTAAAATCAACTGAGCTTCTTTTTAGTCTGTTAAAGGGACTAGGATAGAAGAAGATAGAAGAAGGGATATCTTCATATATTTTCAATGGCATCAGAACACTATGTTACTGTGTACCATTATAAACTTACGCGTTATTACCACTTGGTAATTAAACAAATAATATTCAATATGTGGATAGTTTGAGGTATTTTATTTATTTATTTAACAATTTATGCACACACAGAAAGACAAAACACATAAACATGGAAAAGTACGTACAAAGGCACAGCTTATTTCACAATGAAATTTCTTCCAGCTGGCCAAAACAAAAGGAAACAAAGTAAGAAAAGTAGGCAAGTGTGTACTAATAATAAAATAAAAATACACATATATGAATATATATATATATATATATGATATGGATAAATACATAACTTATAAAAAAAAATATAAGCACCCTAAATTATTTTAATTCATATAGACATATAAATAAATGATAAATTTACATGTAAAAAATATGACAATATACATAAATTTAAATAGAAGAAAGATAGAAGTCTTTAACTCGTTTCTTAAACAAGGAGACACTTGCACTATCGCGAATTGTAGAAGGCAGAGAATTCCACAGTCTGACTGCATGAACAGAGAAAGAATAGAGAAGAAATCAGACTTATGTGCTGGAAATTTAAGAAGAGACCTTAAGTGGGACCTACAAGGATCATCAGGTTGGTGTACAAAAGAAAAACGATTCCTTAGATAGGAGGGATAAGTAGGGTTATAGAGGACATTATATAGAAGGCAAAGAATTCGGGTATTCCTACGTTGACGTATTGGGAGCCATTTAAGTTCAGCTCGATAATGTGAAACATGGTCATATTTCTTAAGGCCATAAATGAACCGGATAGATAAATTTTGCAAACGCTCAAGTTTGTTCAATTGTTCCTCAGTAGCATCAAGGCAACAAACATCAGCATAATCTAATAAGGGTTGTATAAGGGACTGGGCTAAAGCTATTCTAGTAACCGTAGGTAAAAAGCTCTGGAGACACTTCAAAGAATGAAAAGTGTAGAATACTTTACGACTGATTTCCTTAACATAAGAACTCCAGTCAAGATGTGAATCAAATATTACTCCCAAATTTTTAGCAGACTCAGTGTATGGTATTGGCACCCCATTAAATGTCACAGGAGAAATAGACGAAATATCTAAAGTGTTACACATGCGCTTACTGCCAATAATCATCGCCTGTGACTTACTTGGATTTACAAGTAACCCAAATGACCGAGCCCAATCACTTACACGACTTAAATCTTCGTTGATGGCTGCTATGGCTATCTCAGTATCAGCTACAGAAAAGTGACGATAGATCTGCAAATCGTCCGCGTAAAGGAAATTGGAACGAAGAAGACGGGTGACAGAGTTAATGAAGACAGAAAAGAGCAAAGGAGAAAGTACACCACCCTGGGGAACACCCGCACTAAGCTTACACCAATCAGATGTAGACTCATCAAGACGAACACGCTGCGAGCGATCCCGAAGGTACGAACTGAACCAGGCCAGAGAAGCAGAAGAGAAACAAAACGACTTTAGAATACCAATAAGTATATCGAAGTCTACCGAATTAAAAGCATTACTAAAATCAAGCAAAACCAGTACAGTCAGTGATTTATCTTCCATAGCCCAGCGGATATCATCAGTAACATTTAATAAGGCAGAAACTGTACTGTGACCCGCACGGAAACCAGACTGGAATGGACTAAGAAGGTTGTTGGAAAGTAGAAAAGAAGAGAGCTGCCTGTGTACAATGTGCTCAAGAACTTTTGAAAGGAATGGTAAAATTGAAATTGGTCGGAAGTTTTATTTGATTTTGAGTTTCAAATTTCTTTCTGATCCTAGTCAACTTCCAAAATTTTCAAGAATAGTATTAGGTTCAATAATATCTAATGAACGTTTAATGTGAACTTATTCATTTGTTGTTAATTTAATAAAACATTTTTTTAATACCTGACAAGATTTATTTCGAAACTTTTGATAAAGCGATGCTGATTTTACATTTTTAAATAAAAATCGATTCTGTGAGTATTTTTAAAATATAATTAAGTAATACAATAGTTTTTAGTTTTTCATATCGAATTAGTTAGTTACATAATACATTTGTTTTTACAACTGGCTGTATCGACCTGTAAAATATAAGTCGTTTCTCACCATCTTATTCTTCATTGTGGAGACAAAACTACGGTTACAAATATGAAATGTAGACAAAACATTATGATACGTATAAAAGCAAGTAATGTAGGTTCAAACCCCGCTTCGTGCCAATGTATTTTAGAAATATATGTAGGTTAATCTGACGCTCTTACGGTGAAGGAAATCATCATGAGGAGACCTGCACACGCCTGCGAAGAAATTCAAAGGCTATGCGTGAAGCAGTGGCGTGCACAGGGATGTTGAGCAGGGTATGCATAACATAATGAACGACAAACTGTGGAATCAGCTACCATCTGACTTATTCTGAGCGATACGACCTGGCGTCCTTCAAGAGAAAGCGTATTCCCACTTAAAGGCGGCAATGCATTTCTTTGCTCAGTGGTATTGCTAGTGTAAATGGGCGACGGCGTAATTTACCATCAGATGAGCCGCCTGCTAGTTTGCCCGCTATAAGATAAAAAAAACATTCGAGTAGGTAATTTTGGAAATCGCAATACTTTCATGATGTAACAACTATTAACGCCATCTATTCGGATTTTGTGCAATTTTTACATTAGTACTTATTTTGTTTTCAAACATTTGACAACATAAATAATTAACAATAACTTCTAATGCACTAATTGTACAAATATCTCATAGATGGCGCTGACAGCTATTTAAATGTTATGATAAAGTTTTTGAATAATTAAACTATTTATATGTAAAATAACAAACAAAGGAACTTTGCATATTTTTTATGTATAGACATGTTGATTTTATTTAACAATTATACAACAATCCTTTTCTGTTTTATTATTAATTTGAATGTAGATTTGACTAAATGATCTGCATAAGGCAATGTCATTTGTTAAATCAATAAAAGAATTTCAATAAATAGGTGCTAAAAATTGTTTTATAATCGATGTTAAGGTAAAAAAACCTATAGCCTCTATTGTAGATTTGCCAAATGTTTGTAATTTTAAACATGATTCTAAATGTTTTTCACTAGAATCATGTTTGGCAGCTGCTTTTTGTAAATTATTTAGATCAGAATATCCGCTACATATCCAATTATTATTATCTTGAATTGAAAACAATATACATGAAAAACAAAACAATTTATTTACATGTCTACAACCTGTTAGCCAGGAATAATTATCGTTAATTTTAAATTAAAATAACTCGCAGTTTTACCCTTCTTTTGCACATATCCAACATATACACACCATCCTTCGCAATTATGAGAACTTTATATCATAATATAACAACTAGAAAACGCGCCGCTTTTTATTTTACGCAAACTATCTCACAGCTATAATTTTACATTATACAAATCTTATTACAAAAGAAATTCTCCATAAACAAATAATATCGCATTTTCTATCATAATCAAAACAATATGGATGACTACAAATATTGCAGACATTTCGCGAGCGAGCGCTGACCAATCGGTCGACCGTCAAGATAGATAAAGACGCAGACGTGAAAGACAAAGAAGACAACAGATAAACTATAACCAACTTAGATTAAGCATGTACTAGATGTAGTCATAAGACGTTGCCGCTCTTATATCATTGTAATGCAATACACGTCATGTATCTTTGTCTATCACACGAATCCTAGTTACGAGTAGAAGAGACGGTTGATAGACGTTTCACAACTCTGACGTCGTGTCATTTAGTGGCCTCCAAAGAGGCCAAAACATTACGAGCTGTCGTGCAAATTTTTCACAAAGTGTCATAATTTTAATAAATATTTTGAAAAGAAATAAGTAAACGTAGAAAAATGTCGTGTTCTGCGGTAAATTGTTCTTCAAGAACCACCAAAGGAGGAGTAAAAGACCCGGAATTATCATTTCATAAGTAAATATTTGACGACATTTTCATTCATATTACGTAGTTGTAATGAGACTTATGGATAAAAAACATGTAGTAGTAGACTTTAAATAATGTTAGACATACATTAGCTTGTATTAATTGTAGAAATTACGTCTAAAACAATTAATATTATGCATGAAAATTTAAGGATGTTACATAGTGATGTACTCAACATAGAATTTAATTCCATCGATAGTATTTCTTTAACAGTTTCATTGAATTTTTAGGTTCCCGAAATGTCCACAAATCAGAGAAGAATGGGTTAAAAGTGTAAGGCGTGAAAACTGGGAGCCTACGAAGAACTCCAGGCTTTGCTCAAAACATTTTGAGCAATCCTGTTTCATCGTAGGCTTATCAATAAAAAAACTGAAATCCGATGCAGTACCAACCATTTTTGAAGGATATCCTGGATATTATCAACCTGTTAGTTATTTTTACTATTTAGACCCTTTTATGCGAGTCTTTTCTGTATAACTGGTTAGAGTCTTCTTAATATAATCAAATCTTTGAACCGGTGTGGTAGATTCAAAATACTTTTTAATTTCTTTTTAGGGTTCCGTAGTCAAACAGCAAAAAACAGAACCCTTATAGATTCGTCATGTCTGTATGTTTGTCCGAATATCACATCAACTTTTCTCAGAAAATTTAAAAACTATAAAAATATTGTTATAATTTTGCAAGAACATATTTGTGTTCTGTAATCCACATTATAATTTTAACAAAAAAACATGAAAAAAAAATGTTTTTAGGTCGCATATTTTAAACTGAAACTTTTTTTTCATGATACCCACTATTGTGGGTTATCAATGTAGGTATGTATGGGTCTTTAAAAATGATAATGAGGCTTTCAGTATATATTTTTTAAATAAAATTTTTAAGTTTGAGTTTGTGAGTGTTATTTAAAATTTGTTATTTTACCGTAAAAAATAATATATAGTCTATTTAATACCTACCAATAATATTTTGTTTTATTTGTTCCAACATCATCTAATTTTTAACCCAGGAAGACCAAACTTCAAAATATTTGCGTATAAAATTTATTATGGTAACGCTTTATTTTAATTTTTGTTGTAGATAAAATTAACAACGTGCTGTATCTGACTCATGTTATTTTTAACACAATTTATAATCATCTAATTCTGCAGGTGCGACGACGACGCCCGGCTTAATTCTAGCAATATGTTCGTACCAAGGTCACATCCCTGTGACGCACACTAATACAAATCTGCCGCTTTTGAATACAGTCTGTCTCTCATAATATGTCTATGATAACCAACTACGCGATTTGTAACTATTCATTATATCCTATCCTCGCGATCGCGATCTTTCAGAATATAATGGAGGCTATTGTTGCTTAGAATTATTGAGCTTAATTCTTCATAGATTTTTCAAACTTTATCATAGTTTGTTATTAATATTTGTTAAACTTAAAGTATTATACTTCAACCTATCGCAGTCCACTGCTGGGCACATGGTAAAACGTTGCCTTATTTATCAAAAATGAAAAGTATTGTCTAAAATAAAATTATTAGTTTTTTCTTATAACATCAGAACCAGAACATCAGGTACCTGCCAAGTGAGTGTCGTCCAAATCCATCCACCGTTCAGAGATTACCCGGAACAAACAGACAGAGGCAAAAAAAAACTTATTTTTGCATATGTACCTTAATGTTAGACGGAAAAGAAACGACCAACGCTACCCATCCCTAATCAATTGAAGAGTGATGTCACGTCACTAATATCTCTCACTTGACATTAGCATTGTACGCGGGAAACAGTCATAATGTAACACTAAGATTTAATCTATCATCAATAAATGTTATTTAAAGTTAAAGACGAAAGATCTAACTCGGTGGCTCAATGGTTGACTGTCGCTCCTACCGGAGGGCCGAGGTTCAAATCCCGCCACGTACCAATCTGGTTTGAATTTTCGAAAACCACATGTCCGTTATCCGACGCTCTTACTGTGAAGGAAACATCGTAAGGAAACCTGCGCACACCTGTCGAGGAGAATAAAACACGCACCGGGCCCGCTGGACGACTAAGGCCTAATCACCTTTACGGGTAGGCTCGTGCCCCTCGGTGGGACGTTTAATGAGCTGATGAGATTGTCATATGCATGAGAAAAAAATGTGTTATTGGATGTTTGTTTGTTTATGTAATAGATGATGAATGTCCCCAGGCCGACTGAGCTGGACGCGCTGGTGTTTGGCCACGTGTTCACCATCATCACGACGAGGCTGCCGTGCAGGCGGTTGGCGGAGACCGTCCGCAAGCATGGCTCCTTGGTGAGTGCACATTATGCCGATTCTGTATAAATAAATATCCACTGACATTCACACGGCGCCATCTAGCCCCAAGTTAAGCGTGGAGCCTGTATTATGGGTACTAAACAACGGATAAACATGCTTATACATTTGTATGTAAATACAAACATATACCGGGAGGGCTGAGGTTCAAATCCCGCCAAGCACCAATGTGTTTCCGAATTTTCGAAATTATATGTACGTTATTCGACGCTCTTACGGTGAAGGAAAACTTAGTAAGGAAACCTGTGTACGCCTGCGAAGAAATTCAAAGGTTGTGCGTGAAGTAGTCCCATACGCACTGGGCCCGCGTGGACGACTTAGGCCTATACACCCGACACGGGTAGGCTCGTGCCCCTCGGTGGGGACGTTTGATGAGCTGATGATGATAAGTTGATTCTTCTTTTAACTTCTTTACTCGCTTTCCAGGTGTCTCTCGCCAAGAGAATAGACGAGCAGTATTTCAAGAGGCCATAGCGCGAAGTTTTCAAGGACATCTCAACATCGTTTCAGAGTCCTTGAAATCCTCAGCACCCTATCGAAAAACCTGTAAGAACCGATTCAACAGGAATTTAGTTGAGTAAGACTTGTTGTCTGTGGTTTTTTGTATGTAGTTGGTAATAGCTAATGTAGTGAACAGTGCGTTTGGGATCCGCTGGTTTGGATCAGCAGGCCGATCGCGCTAAATTTTGACAGCTATAACGTGGACCGAAATACAACTTTTTGGTCAATTCGGTATTTTCCACCATCCACAATAAAATACCAAACCTTATTTTTATAAAAGCGCACCTCGTTTTATATGTCGTTTCATTGATCACTTTTGTTTATTTGCAATATTGTATTTTTAAATACACTGAAACCAATAAATATGAGGTCAATTGATGATAGTGAGCAATGACGTCACATATCAATAATCTCATACAAAATTGGAAACGTTCCTATATGACACAGTTCATAAAAAGTGCGTCAACGATTAGTGGTGTCAAATACCCAATTTCATATTGCGCTAATCATTTGACAGCTAGTTCAGACGAAATTGAACCTCATTAATATGGCAAAACGGAATACAGAAAATGTCAACTATAACAGGATCGGAAGGATATCGTAACTGCACCCATATTATCATCGAACGTTTTAAAATAACGCGATCGGCCTGCAGTGTGGTTACTAAATTGTGATGTCATTTATGACTAATCGTTTCAAAGCGATGAAAATAGTCAGAATGACGTTAAATAATGTCCACATATTAATACAGCGCCATCTAGCACTAACTTAAGCAAGTTGCTTGTACTAGTCAATGGACAAACATAGTTATGTATATTTTTGTAAACAGACATGGTAACGCAAAGTATTTTTTTATGTTGTAGGTACGGGGTTCAAACCTGTAAATTTTGGTTAGTCATTACGTTGAAATGTAAAAAGATATAAAAGTGAACTTTACACATGACCGCAGTAAAAATAAAATGGTTTATTATTTTATTGGATAAAAAGTTCATAAATCTGCATCAATACTTCATCATTTCAGCGTTTGGACGTCCATTGCTGGACATAGGCCTCCTCCAATGTTTTCCATGCGTACCGATCTGTGGTAATATGCATCCAGCGCTTTCCGGCGACCTTAATCAGGTCATCCGACCTTGCCGTGGACGGCCTCTACTGTTTCAATTAATATTTAGCCGCCATCAAATATATATTGATGATTCCGTTCTCTACACATAGTCCAAGCTGCTCAAATTAAGACCAGATGGCGCTGTCTGCACGTCTTTATATCATTCATATTGTATTATGTACTAGTTGGGTTTGTGTCACAATTGCCCAATTCCTTTCCCATTGATTGTAGATACCAACCTGTGTACCTACATACGGGAAAGCAATAATCTATTGAATTTAATCGGACACGACCTTTCACAAAGGTTTTCAGGGGTTAATAATGCTACTATTTAACTATCACCCATGTATATATTACAAACTTAAGTCAGAAATATGAGTTGTTATTTATCTAGTAATTGGCATTTTGCGACAAAACCTAAGTCTAAGTAATAAAATAAATAAATAAATCTCACGCCTTGGTCCCATAGGGGTAGGCAGAGATGATGGAACGCCACTTTGCGCGGTCCTGACATACTTCCCTAGCTTCATTCACATCCATCAATCTTTTCATACAAGCTCTTTTATTCCTTTTACTTGGGACCCCAGCCTTCTTAAGGACTTGACCAATTTGGTCAAGGTAAGTCCTTCTGGGTCGTCCTAATCCTAATCCTGTCACACAATTTCAAACCACATATTGCCTTAACGACCGCATCTCTACCGCATTTATTTTACTTCGTGCTTCTTCTTCTAAGTAATATCATTGTCAAAATTCATAATGGCAATTTACATTATATAATTTATGTAGCGTGCCTATGTATAAGTTATATATTAAAATAGAAATAAATTAGGTGTAAGGTTTCACTAACATAATACTTAATTCCAAGAAAATAATATTTTCTCGCCGTCAATAATTTGCCCCTTAACCAATTATAAAATAAATAAATAAATATCCACTGACATTCACACAGCGCCATCTAGCCCCAAGTTAAGCGTGAAGCCTGTATTATGCCTGTATGTATGGATAAGTTAATTACCTAGAAAAAATACCCCCATTAATTATTTACAGTTTAAGGTAAAGCAGTTTCTAGTATGTGAATAGTAGTCATTTATTTATTCCGAGCTTTCTAGCGGTAAACGAAAACAGGGCGGGCAGTATTTGCGTTACAAAGACGTGCTCAAGCGCAACCTTGTTGCTTGTGGTATTCCGCCTGATAGTTGGGAGGAGCGAGCTCGTCTTAGAGCGGAGTGGCGTAATACTGTTCACAAAACGTGAAATTTTATGAAAAGAAGCGTCTAGAATATCTTGACGTTAAACGCCAAATGCGGAAGAATCGACCGAAGCCTTCCTACAACTATACTTTTAATTCTGCTGGACAGGTATTCTGTTCGCCTTGTAGCCGAACTTTCAAATCGAAGTTTGGCTTTGCTAGCCACATTAGAGCCTATCACAACAACGACCTGGTTAGACACATAGGAGTCGCCGTAGCCGGACACGGCTTGGACGATATATATATAGTAGTCATGTTTTGTTTGAGTAATTGTGCTGGGTAAAATATAATTAAAGTTAAAATAAAATAGCGTATTTGTGTAGAATAACGATAAAGATATATTAAATGTATGTAGTGATACTTTTAGCTATAAGTTTTTGCCCTTGCATTAGTAAAAGCCTTTATAATGAAATAAATCTCCATTCACAACAGCGCCATTTAGCACCAAACTACGCATTAGTCTGTATTATGTGTTATCTTCCGTGGGATTATTATCTTTTACTAAGGATTATGGTTTATGTATAACATTTAAGTGATGTAATTATTAACGAATAGTCATCATTGAGAAAGACAACCCGTGAAAAAGGGAGTGTTTTAACAGAAGTGTTTCGGGATAATAGCACTGTAGATAGACAAGTTGTTATCTTTTCGAAAATTATAATTTATAATTAAATAATTATTTAATAATAAAATTTAACTTGCTAAGTGGTGTAATTGTTAACATATTTCATTAAACCTAGATAAGTTATTTTATTTTGTTTAGTATTGCCATTGATTGATAGCAGACAGAGTGTGTAAGAGAGTGAAAACTCCCGCGGAAATGAAAGTAGTTAACGCGTGACTTTTAGTGTGTATTATATAAGATTATGTTTATTATTTTTTGGTGTAATGATTGAGAAGTCGATCGTCTATATGTATGGGTCTGTCTTTCTATGTTTATGTATTTATTTACTAAAAAGGATAAAAGTACGTTTATCCGTTGTTTAGTAACCATTTTACCGACTAGATGCTTAGTTTGTCTAGATGGCGCTGTGTGTGTGAATGTGGGGCATTATTCATTTATTATATATATAAATTTAAGCAGCAGAAAATGTTTAATGAGCACAAATTACTTTTTATAGTTAGGTACTCAAGTATATGGTAAATAATTAGCATTTAAAAATTAACCATTGTAATCTAAGTAAAATAATGTCAAAAAAATGGCATTTAACATTTTTAAAGCGTGCCTATGTATGTTATTAATGATAGCATCTTGTATGAGGAGGATTAAGAATATTGTAAAAAAAATATGTATTTACTAATAGTGCATTTCAGTGGTACAGACTCACTGGTAAAATCGCTATTTGTAGTGATAAAAATATACACTCAGATTACATTTAATAAAAAAAAACTGTTACAATCCTTTACACAGAAATTACATTAATATTATTATCTCTACCAGAAAATTGGAAATTTTCATGTTCTAATAATAAATAATTTCATGAGTATGTAAATGACTCCTACTTTTGATGCTGACTTAATTCGTAAAATATTATATTTGTTTTGGCTGCTTTTTCGTAAAAAAAAGTTAGTTCAGAGAGGAGACGTGTTTTGGTGTAGACTTACTATTAGAAATACACACTAAGTGATAGAATAAAATTTCATAATGTGAGATTATTAGTTGAAACGGAACTTT
>PQWD01001016.1:325735-363604 GCA_019425675.1 Leucinodes orbonalis
ATCCAAAATTTAATTTAGAATAACATAAAAACATGGCGCCGTTAGTCATGTGAGAAATCTATTGCGTATGTGTTTACCGAAAACACGTCTAACATTTGGCAACGTCGTGGAATGCGATTGCTTCCATGTGAGTAATACGGGGACGTCCCATTAAGTGGCGAACTATACGGAACCGGTAGTCGTACAAAAACGTTTTGTTCACTACACAGGTACCTCTGTAAAAGGCAGTGTTGCCACCTTAGCCCTTTTGGGGCTAGCTATGTAGCCGGAAAAATTAATTTACTTGAAAATATAACTAAAACGTGAAGTATAATAATCAAAATGTAGTTGCATTCGGATATTTAAATCGACAGCCCGAACCGATATTTGTCACTTGATAAATTTATAAAAATTTGGCACAACTAACTACACAGGAATTTTATACGTCCGATCCCAATCATAACCTCGTCTAACTCATAGTGAAATCCCTCATTTTTAACTCTGTTACACTTCTTAAGTCGGTGAGTGTTCCTTGGGGATTTTTTACGAGACCAAGAGTTTCGAGTGTAATTAAATGTGTGCATGAACATTTGTATTGGTCTGGGTGTTATGTATTAACACCTAGGCTAATAAAAATGTTCATGCACGTGTATTTATTTACAAAAAAATATATAAGTATGTTTCCCAGTTGTTTAGTAACCATAATACAAGATTATCGCTTAGATTGGTGCTAGATAGAGCTGTGTGAATGTAGGTAGATTTTTATATTCTTAGTGATATCTCTTTTTCGCTCGACTTAATCAAAGTCTGTCCTAACTCTACGGTATTTATATAATCTTTTAACACTTATAGGGCCCGTTATTACAGTAAGCCGTAACAGGCTGGTTGTATGAGATGTATTCTAGCTGTTCTAAATACACTTTAGCGTTTATATAATAAATTATTTGGCATTGGTCACAGATGACTTAAATAGCTACATACGCGCGGCGCCAGACTGTTTTTGAATTCATATTGTAGGCTTAAAAATACCTTTTGTCCATGACATGAGAATGTCTAAATGTATTTATAACTTTGAATAAGTATTGCACGGTCATCGAACCTGACGATCAGCTGGCATTGATCAAACATTAAAGGTTTTAATGTTGAATCACTTCAATAAATTCCACTAGTGGTCTTATGTCCAATGATGTGAAAAAATGGATTCGTGATATGCTCACACAAAACAATCGAAAAAAGTGTTCCGATTGCAGTGACAGCACACATATTTGGAACACATTTACCTAAACAAAAGAGTACAAACTGTACTCTCTTCGGCGGTTCGTTTTTGAGCACGGATGGTGTATCTACCTTTATACATATATATACAGAATATCATTGCCTTCCCCATTTTGCGCGGGCTCAATGTGACCAGTACACATCATAAGGAAGCTGCTATATAAAATTGATTATAAGATCACGGCATAAGAAATATTGGTTCATCACGACCAGTAAATGAGCTGAATAAATAACACTGAACACATACAACCTCGCGGTATAAGATATTTTCCCGCAGTAAAATGTAGCCTATATAGTATTAATTATTAAATTATTTAAATTTGCAACTTTTTTATGTGTGCAATAAAGATTTACCTGGTGCTCCTGTCATAAACCCTGACTCTCCTTATCATGGAACCTACTCTGAATTAGCTCATGTTTCCCAGATCTCCCTGGTCTGCCATAATCAGACCCTGACTTTCTTAACTTAGGACCACCTCTGAAGTATCTTCTTTCGTACAAAAAAATAATTATCAAAATAGGTTCATATCACAACGAAGATGTTCGCGAAAAACATAAACAAGCATATAAATACGGACGAACTGATTAATCTTCTCGTTTGAAGTCTGTTAAAATTGTAACCATGTTCATTGAAAATCCTCAAATATTACGAGAATTGCAAAATCCGTGCTCAATCCTGAGAAAAGTAGAAATATCCTGAGATATCCCCAGATCCAATCAATGAATCTCCCCATAGGTGTGCTAATTATGGTAATACAGAGGCAATCGCCGGGACAGCTACAAAATTTCGGAAGCTATGCGCATACATACATTTCGTTGATGCATTTTGATGATGAAGATAAAAATGCGTATTTAAAATAGGCATGTGACGAAAGATTTTTCTTTATAAACTCATTACTTCTATACTTTATCGACTTGACAACAGTCGATAGCAATCTATCAGCTATCCGACTTAGTATAGATAAATAAATCCACTGACATTCATACAGCACCATCTAGCAAGTTCAGCGTTAAGCCTGTATTATGGGTATTAAACAACGGATAAACATACTAATATACATTTTTTTTGTAAATACATACATATTATACATAGAAAACACCCATACCATTACAAACAGACATGTTCATGCACACAAATGTTTGTACTGCCCGGGGATTGAACCCGGAACTCTTAGTTTGCAGCCGACGTCTCAACCGCAACACCAAATCAGTCGTCATCAGATAGCCAAGGAATGCTCCCTAGTGGCTGTGTTATCGATATTATAATTTTCGGCATACCATAGATTAACGTTGTAACACAAACTCTAATTCAAAATATCTTTGTTTAAATAATTCTGAACTGCGCTTTCAATTTCTGAGACATTTATGTGACTGCTAAAATTTTTGCTGTTGTTATATTTTATGAGACCAGTAAAAAAGGCTGCTGGTTCTGAATGTTCTACTACTCTATCTACTGGGAATTAAATGCAAGAAATTAGAAAGTTGCTCTTTTAAAATAATTACGTGTTTTAGTTATACTAAAGTGCAATTTTTAGCAAATAATGTAATGGTGATGATGATGATTTTATGATGCTTCAACTTTGAAGCATAATTAAATCATTGTCATCACCATTACATTAAGCTCAAACAGACGGTAAGATAATCAACTTTAATAATGTATTAATTCTGGATTTACCACAATCCAGAATCAAAATGCTAAATTGTAGTCCGTATTATATGGCTGTCAAGGTATTTAATAAATTGCCACCAGAAATCCGTACAGACCCTGTTTTCAAGTCATTCAATAGGAATCTTAAAGAATTTCTCATTAAACAACGTTTTAATTCAGGTGATGAATATCTTAAAACACCTGTTCATAAAATATAAATAGACTGAGAAAATTGTATTTTAAATGTATAATGAAAAATATTTAAGCTAATTAATTGTTTGCCATACCCGAAAAGGGTCACTAAGTTGTAAGTACCATACTAAAACTTAAGAACCTTTGTACACTTAGTTGCAAATAAAACATTTGAATTTGAACCAACGAGATTCATGAACTAACGTATACGTAAATAATACCCGATAAAAGAATCAAATATTTTGTTGTCAGATTATTTTTAGGTTATGGTTTTTGAACCGATTGTAAATTCATTTGACTTTCATGTGTGCCTTCATGGGTCCTTAAATAAATAAATGTTTACATTGACTTTAGTGTCAACAACCAACAAAAGTAAGAATAAATCAATAACAACAACACAATATAAATTAGTCACTTTCTAGTACACAACAATAGCACGACTAACAGCATTTCTGGTCTTTGTTTATTTACTATAGTCCGTTTTAATCGAATAGTACCTATGCCGTTATGTTGGCAGCTCGTTATTGGTACGGGACGATAAGACGGTCCCGTGGGTTTTGTTTATTCAGTTTTATTTTCACCGCTTTTCAAAGTTTTAGGCATGATCTCAGTCGAAAATAAAACTAAATGAACAAAACGTAGGTCCCGTAAGGGAGCGTCTTATCGTACCAATTACATATACAGACAAGGCAACATAACGATACGTACTATTCGATAATAATAATAAAATAAAAAAGTATTTTAACTTAAGACTTGTTAACATCTTTTGGGCATAATAATATGTCTACCTCAATGATATGGCTCCGTCAAAGCTTACCTAATAAATTTAGAACGGTCATGTGCCACTAAAAATTAACTGACAGTTTATTTTTAAAATTCGTTCGTGTTTTGGCGTTGATCCATAGAGTCGACCTTGACGCATTTCAGTGCTTTGACATAACAAAGGATATTCTTGACACTAATTTTGGAACAGAAAAAAGAATTTCTTGCTTAGATAAATAATAAAATAACAAGATGCACAAGTCAAAAAGTGTTCGTGGCAAAAGTTTGCAAAAGATCGGGTCAGCTGGGGCAAATTTTCATTCATAATCACGTCGCTCGCTATATGTCGTAATGACATAGTAGTGTGCTCGTACTTTTGATATTGTACTTACCCTTTTAATGACGCTTTAAGGTCAAAATTCTAATGAATAATTTTATGTCATAAATGTGAAATTAAGTCAACTTATGTGCCAAGCGCTGTCAAGCGGCTTGGGACAGGAGCGATTGCCGTAACAGGCAGCATACATATAGCAAAGAACAGAACGCAGCGCTCTTTCATTCAACACAACTTTATAGGTAATGCTATCACCTTCCAAGCGGCAGATATGATAAAAATATAAATGATAAATATAGGCTCCCTTTTGTTGTTATAGAATGATTTAAAAAAAAAAAGAATTAAATAAAACAAGATTTAGTACAATTTGAAGATCTTTAACAAGAAATGGTAACCGATATTTGTCACTTGATATATACATGAAAAATTGACACAGCTTACGATGCGTAAAAAATAGGTACCGCGATTGCTGTAAAAGCACATTTTAAAATGACCTTTCGAGCACTGGTATTTCGAAAATTTACGCTAGGTAGTTTTCAAAACATTACATAAGTAAATTGCTTTGAACAGTTTTCGCATATATAAATCTACATCGACGACAAGTTAAATAAAAGAATACATTGGTACAAGTAAATGTCACTACCACGTGCTGATGATACCAAAGGTTATCAGTTCATTGATGATAAAATTAGTGGCGCATCGTTTATTACCTATTAATAAAATCAATAACAGTAATCTTGCTCCGGACTTTGGATACACGCTCAATTGAAAAGTCCAGTGACGTTGTTAAATGATATCGAGTAACCAGCATATGACGTTCCAATGCAAATCACAGGCCTTACATATCGATTCTATAGGGATTTTAGGCCGCTATTTTAGCTTGTTTGAGACAACATTGGCACATTGGTATTTGCAGTGCACGATCAATCTTAGTTATCTTGTCCAATGCGTCACTACAGTCATGGCCGATAACGGGGTGTTGCGCAAGGAACTATCTTAGGTACTACTGTATTAATATTTTAGTATTAAGGCATTATCGTATCCGCGTAACGGAAAACAAAGCGTAGGCCGACCCCCAACAAAATGGACTTATGAACTGGTTAAGGTGGCAGGTAGCAGATATATGTCAACTGATATTCACACAGCGCTATCTAGCCCCCAGTTAAGCGTGAAGTTTGTATTACGGGTACTAAACAACTGATAAACATACTTATATATAAACATTTTGTAAATACATAAATATTATACATAGAAAACACCCAAACCAATACATACAGACATGTTCATGCACACAAATGTTTGTACTGCCTGGGGGATCGATTCCGGAACCCTTGGTGTAGTAGCCAACGTCTCAACCGCTACACCAAATGGGTCGTCTAATCTTAAGATCTTCAGCAGCCTATATCCCACTGGATGGACCCCACAGTATAGCCATGGAAAGAATGGGTGAAGGCCTCTACAGGATAGCCATGGAGAGAATGGGCGGTAATCCACCCGTGGCCCAATGCGGATTGGTGGGTAAACGTTTACTATCCTATTAGCCGGGACCGACGGCTTACGTGCCCTATGAAGCACGGGAATCATCTTTCTTTTCGAACAATCAGGAGAGCTTGCAATGATCTAACCAATCTAGGATTCAATCAATTCTCTTCGCACACAAGACCTTCGGGTCACGTAGCCGATACTGTGCCCACTTGACAACGGAAGCAGTCAAGATTAGGATGGTAATCCTTAATAACTACTAATTGTTGAGTCCTCGTGGTGTGGTTCGGCCAATGCTGTAAAAAGTATAGATTCGTCATATGCTCACTAAACAATCGAAAAAAGTGTTCCGAATGCAGCGACAGCACACATAACATATTTCTAATGAGCGTACATTTAAACAAAATCCTACAAACAGTATCTCTTTGGCGGTTCGTTTTTGAGGCACGGATGGGTATCTACCTTTATATATACAGAATATCATTGGTTCCGGCCTGCCCACAGCCATGCTGTGCATAAGTCGGGAAATGACCTAACCATAAATTATAAGCTTCATTAGCCAGCCCCGTTGAGTGTAAATAAGGCGGTAACCATCTTTTTCTAATGCAAAATAGTTTGTAGAAACACCGTGACCTTGGTGTATTGTACATTTTCTAACTCATTTGTTTCAAAGGCTTGTGGCGTGAATATTCATAGTATTTTGTCAGGTCCTGAAGAGAAGTGAGAAAATAGTTAGTGTCAGATTTCATTGGTTTTATGTCATAAGTTTTTTTAATGTTATAAGTGCACAGGACGGTCTGGACGCTCACCTGATGGTAAGTGATACGCCAGACCATGACAGAGCGGCATTAAAGGAGACCAACAACTGATATACAGTTATTATTCCTCAAATGCCGCACTGCGCCGTCACCCGAGATAACAGATGTTAGGTCTCTTATACCCGATAATTTCACTAGCTACAATGCCCTCATCCTGAATCAAAAAGTGCACAACACTCCTGTTTCACGGATAATCTGGCACTGCGGTGGTACCTACCTAGACGACTCAGTACTACTAGTAGAGTACTCAGCCTACCACCTAGTAAAAGGAAGTGAAACGGAAAGGACAGTGCACTCACCAGTGATACGCTTGACCATGACAGGATAGTATTGAAGGAAATTCATAACAGTAGGTAGTAATTTTAATAAAATGGTTGATTGATATAGTCATCTGTTCATCATCATATAAATAAAATTGAAGTATCTTTTTGTAATATTGAAATAACGATTTTTTTTCATGCATGCATATAATTATACACGGTAGGTATATATTCAAAACGTTTTAAAAAAATTGTCTGTCTATCCATTTGTTTGTTATTCCAGGTAATCTTTGAACGGATTTGGACGCGACTTTTCTTGGCAGGTAGCTGATGGAAAAAACATAGGCTTTTATTTAAGAAACCCTTTTTGTTTTGGAAAACAAACCAATGATGTACCGCGCGTGCAATTAACGTCGCGCGGGCTGCGCGCTTTACCGTGACTTAACGAAGCGATTTTAGGTTGTTTTACTGCAAGAGATATCTTATGCCGCGAGTAAACATTAGTTAATATATATATACATGTCGCATGTAGTAACCGCGTCACAACAATCAGTATCAACGTAACGCGACTGCGCAGTGAGCTCTATTTGCGCGCGAGTTACCAAAATAGCCATTGAGGTACATGAAATAGCTAACAAAACATAATTCAGTCGCCTAAGGTGACGTCGATCTTTTTAAATTAAAAATACGTTGCGTAGAATCTCAAACACTTATGTGGGATTAAAATGTAGGCTCCCCTGTGACAATCAATCCATGCTGAGTCCTCTAAAAGGCAACGGCAGGACCGTACCCTTTTCATTGTAGACGATTAAATAAATGATTTTAGTTTGAACTTTATATAATCGAACGCTTAAGTCGATATGATAATAATAATAATAAATTATTTATTTCTCATAAAAACAATCATATATATTATACAATTAAAATCATAACATAAATTGATAAATTTTATAGTCATATTTAAAGTCGATATGAACTGTTATACTTCGTTCTTTTATTACGAGAATACCGCATCGAGATCATGAAATCTTATTATTAGTTTTTGAAGCAAAACAGACGGGATTCTCTATTTACATAAATATAACATATAAAGTAGACGTCAAAAGTTACGGTCGTTCCCGCACGTCACCCCTAGCTTTGTTTCCTCCGGTGACGAGTGGGATTTTTTTTGGAAATATATCTTATATGCCACCCCAGGTGTCGAGCTTGTAGTCTGAGAGCCGGCTGTATAAAAGTCCAATGGATCAGATACATTAACAATTTTTTTAATATAGTCTGAGAAACCATAGAAATAAAGGTCGACACCCCTGAAAATTCCTGTATTTGCCCGCATGCAAAATTATGACCTCACTTCCGGTTGTAATTCCAGACATTGTTGTTATAACTCATAAGATACATACATTGTTGGCTCTCCTACTATTGCTATATTTTCTCGATAAGAACGACTTCTGCCCTATACTGGGCACATCAGGGCAATGACCCAGATACGTGTGAAATATTTTTTTATCATACTGACTTGACCATAAAACCTATATTATATATATCGTTTCTATGCGAATAGTACCTGAAATATTTGTACATATTTAAAATGTACCAAAGTACATAAATAAAATAAATGCAAAATTTTATATGGAATTATGGATGTTGATACTTTTTCACGCAAAAACTAACAAAATGGATTTTAATAAGACTTTACAATAATATTGATTATATTCAATTGCACAAGCTCTTGTTTAGTATAATATATTATTTGAGGAAGCTAGCTAGCTTCGTGTTTTAAAATTTGAAACCGAAAATAATTTTTTTCGGAGAAATTTGAAGTTTTCAAATGTTCAAGCCATAATCCTCTCCAAGGTACGTTTATACCACAGGAACCTCTCAAGGACTATTTCTCAAATTCGGAATATTCTTGTTACTATTTCAGGACTATTATTTGGAACCCAAAACAATTCGATGGGTTACCGTTTGCGTACACCCGAGGTGAGGATTACAGCTTGGCCTTCAAGCCATAAGCCTCACCAACCTATAGCTATAACTTAACTAAAATACGTGTTTTTTACTTGTGCGACTATATACGACTATATTTTGGTGTTGTCAAAATTCGTATTCAAAGTCAAAGTCAAAAACATTTATTTCAAATTAGGCTTACAAAAAGCACTTATGAACGTCAAAAAATATACAAAAATATAATAAAAAACGATTTAAATACTAAAATAAAAATATGAGTTCTGATGCTTTGAAAAAAAAAAGCGCTTCAGTGGTTTGGCCTGTTGAGAAAGAAGCACTCAAGAAAACTCAACAGTGTAGCCTTTTTTAAAAACATTTACATTTTCCTTAATGTAACAATATATCATAAACACTGAAATAGCTGAGCAGTTTAAGACCACGGATTTTTATCACATAAATATTCGTCCATAGTGTAGTACGCTTTTTTAGAAAGGTGTTGTACTAACTTTAAACATATGGAAGGGCAACTCTACAATATTTTGCGTACCTTATTGAAAAACTTTATACACATCTTCCTATAAAAATTTACCTACTTTATGTAGTCTCAAGTCTGAAACAGCACGTTTGTTTCTATTCCTAGTATTAAAATTGTGTGAGTCACAATTTTTTTTAAAGGTATGATAGTATTTACGGACGTAAATTAAATTTTCATAAATATATTGTGATGCTATAGTCATTATATTTATTTCTTTAAAAAGTTCCTTAAGAGAGTCACGGGGTCTAAGATTGTAGATAAAACGAATAGCTCTTTTTTGTAGTACAAATATTATATTAATGTCGGCAGCTGAGCCCCACAACAGTAGACCATACGACATGACACTATGAAAATAACTAAAATAAACCAATCTTGCTGTTTCTACATCTGTCAAGAGCCTTATCTTCCTAACAGCATAAGCTGCCGAGCTAAGTCTACCAGCCAGTGATTCAATGTGATATTCATTGAGATTTCAAATCTGAGGATTACAGCTTGAAGCACAGAGTATTTCCGTAATCCACACGACTGTTTTAGTACCTGCATTCGTCTCATGCAACATCTCCGAGGTCTTTCCTGTATAACCGATACTGTGTTATTCTCGCAGGCACGTGCAATGTCTCGGAAATAGGAAGTATTGTATATGTCATCGTTATCAAAACAAAGTCAAACCTAAAACTATGGAGTGAATAGTGCAATATCTTTACTAAAACCCAATTAATTTTTTTCGGAATGACTTAAAGCCTTTGGCCGCAGGTGGCCTTCACAGCTTCACCGGACATTGGCGAGCGCTGATGGCTCTCAGCGCAAAAAACTCAATATTCTTATATGTTAAACTAGCTGTTGCCTGTGACTCCGTCTGCACATATTAGAATGAGACTGAAAATGGAATCAAATTTCTTGCAAAAAAACGGTATGCCTAGTTACGATAAAGATTTGGTCCCACAAAAGGCTGTTTACAAGTGAATATGTTTAAAGCGTGAGCGTCGGTGGCTCATTGGTGCGGACCATTGCTATCCGATCTGGAGCGTGCAGGTTCAAATTCCGCCACGTACCAATGTATTTTCGAAATTATATGTACGTTTATCCGACGCTCTTACGGTGAAGGAAAACATCGTGAGGAAACTTGCGCACATCTGCGAATAGATTCAAAGGTTGTGCCTGAAGCCGGTTAATGAGAACTGGGCCCGCCGGGCAACTAAGGCCTATAGACCTAGGCTCATTTTTTTGGAGCAAGTGCTTTTTCATCCGTGCCCATCGCGTTTATCTGATAGAATTTTAGTGCCAGATTCAGTCTCATTTTTGGAACTAAGGCGTAAGCGTTATTAATTTTATTAAATGTTCTTTCTTCAGCTCACACCATAAATGTTGCACCCACTTATTATAATGGCAATGCTATTCTTAGTCTGTGCAAAAAATTTAACTTCTGACTTCCGCATTATTCAATTCAAGGCTAACTATATGATCGCAAAAAGTTTAAGACCGGTTAGTCTTTTCGTTATCTTAGGAACTCTCATAATAAATCGTCTAAGCATTATTGAAACAGTGATCTGATATGGGGCGGAAAGGTTCTCGAGTGGCGTCCACGTAACGGAAAGCGAAGCGTAGGCCGACCCCTAACCAGATGGACGGATGATCTGGTTAAGGTGGCGGGTAGCAGATGGATGTCAACTGCAAGGGATCGGTCCGCGTGGAAATCATTAGGGGAGGCCTTCGTTCAGCAGTGGACATAATTAGGCTGTAATGATGATGATGATGATCTGATATTGTAAAGTTTGTAAACAGTTAACCTCTAATGTATAATAAAATACCACTAAGAGGAAATTATAAATCCGGCTCGAAGGACCACAATGTCATGTTGATCCGAGCCCTTAGCACTACAAGTATGTTGATGGTATTATGTGTGGAATAAGGAATGTTATGTAGAAAGTATGAGTTTACTGAAACTTCCCAATGATTAAAAGTTAATGTTACGAGTGCACCATTGCAACTGCTTTACGTACCTAAAAACTTATGTTTCTCATATAGTCTGCATTCAATATGTAGGTAGCTCACTAGGCATAAAATAAAGTACTTAATACAAAAATAAAATCTAGGTTTTGACCGTATACAATGCATAACTATCAAAATATTAGCTCTTAATAAAATAGGTCATATAGTATGTGCCATTTAACCTCCGATGCTGTTCTCGGGTCTTGTTTTATCAAAGGTGAACGAAATGTCAGCTTCGAAAGTGACCAGAGTCGACACGATGATAACTTGAATAACGTTAACAGAGCCTGGATATTGGTGATAACTTGAATATATCATATGACTACTTTTTCACTGCTTTAACTCTTGCTATAGGAATCTTTATAGAGATGAAACTGGCAGAAAAATATAGCAGAAAAAACGCGATGGCCAGGGACAAAAAAGGACTTGGATAGAATATGTTCAAAAATATTTCAAATATTTGCATGATGCAGTCAAAGATTATAAATGAAAACAGCCTTTTTTGGTAGCAAGTCTTTTTTCATAACTAACCATCGCGTTTGTTCTGCTACAATTTTCTGGCCTCATACTGCGTGTCATTACATTGCCAACAATCAAAAGATCTTCTTTTCAACCCGCAATAATGTACAAGCTTACAATAAACCCGTAGTCAAGTTTATAGGCTTTCCTTTAGATGGACTTATTGTGCATTTATTCAATTACAACTCTCAAGAAATCACGTTGCAGTCACGCTGCATACTGCAATCCTACAAGTGCATAAAAATGCATTAAGCCGATGTTACTATTTTAAGAATAACATTTAGTATCATCATCATCAGCTCATGTAGGTCAGGACACGAGCCTACCCGTATAAAATGTATAGGCCTAGTCGTCCACGCGGGCCCAGTGCGGATTTGCCGACTTCACACACAATTTTTGAATCTCTTCGTAGGCGTGCGCAGGTTTCCTCACGATGTTTTCCTTCACCGTATAATTATCAATAATACGTTGATAATACAAATAATTTCGAAAATTCAAAAATACATTGGTACCTCCAGATTGGAGGGGAACAGCAATAAGCTACCGAAGCTCATCAGAGTCATAGAAGCCGGGATCAAAGGCTCAGGTGACTTCCCAAACACAGAGAGACTTTAGGTCATTCATGTGATGATTTATCAACGTCATTTTTACTACCATTCCACGATATCAACTTCCACAGTTAGCAGTAATACCAGCGTCGGTGGATAAATGGTGTGGACTGTCGCCTTCCTACCGGAAGGGCTGAGGTTCAAATCCCGACACGTACCAATGTGTTTTCAAATTTTCGACAATATATGTACGTTATCCGACGCTCTTACGGTGAAGGAAAACATCGTGAGGAAACCTTCATGCAAAGAAATTCAAAGGTTGTGCATGAAGTCGTCCAATCCGCACTGAGACTGCGTGGACGATTAAGGCTTAATCACCCTACATGGGTAGGGTCGTGCCCCTCGGTGGGAACGTTTAATGAGCTGATGATGATTATAATTGCATGATATCATAAATATGGTTCGCCAGTAATATGGAGGCATCCATGGTCACAGGTAAACATAAAGAAACAGTAACATACAAGAAACAAAACACAATATGTACTGTGGGAAAAAGCTGCCTTTACCCTACAAGCCCCTGGCTTCAAGTAAAAGGGGTGTTTTAGAAAATCACTACTTAAATCACACAAGTTTAAATGTGTATTTAATTTGGTTATTATATTTAAGTGGTTGTAGGTAACACGGGTGTAAACTCATAACACATGAAGCTATAGTCCACACACATGCTATATTTACATTGTGTATTGATAAATTTGGACACAATTGGTCAAATAAAAAAAATACTTTTTTCTTTTACCGTTGGCTTGAGGTCTGTGATCTGTTCCAAGCAATTTTGGGTAAGGACCAAAGTTCTGTAGGAATGTAAATCCATACGGGATTGGAATTTTTCAGTAGCATTTAGCAATTATTCATATAGTTTATCCTAGACGTTATCAAGCTTTGGGTTTTTTTATGTGTTGCATTTTTTTTATATTATAAAAACAATCTTATTTGGTTGCAATATAATTAACTATAACTGTTTCTTAGAAAATTTCACCACATTATTTCAGATCCAATTCTAAAGCATTTTCATTTGTGTTTGCCTATAATTGATTATAATAATAATATAATAATAATAATAATTCTTATTGCACAAGGAAGATTAGACATACAATTTCACATTAAACAAATTACAATAATTGAGTTGTGCATCAGAAAATGCAGCTTATTTGCATGAACAGAGGTTCCCAAACAAGGCAGAGCCTGTATCTTGGTGAACCAGTATAATAAATTACTTAACAAAAGTCTAATTCTTGTAAGACAAAAGTCTAAATTAATCATTTCAAAGTATTTGTGGAATAAATTTAAATGTATGGCCTAAACACATCAATTCATCAAACTTTCAGTGCTCAGATAATCGGAGAAGTAACCACTTTGTTAAAATTGTCTTTGCTTGCGAAATAGAGCATGATTTAATGTTACAAAAACCTAGACCTTGTTTAAACATGTGCCCGGATATAATCACCGAATCGGCTTGCTAAATGCGACTTAATTGTAGGAATGGGAATTTGTACACACGTTTTAAGCAATAGACTATGTCTCAGAGTAAGCAAGCGTTTATGGCTGACAGAGATATTTTGAAAATAAATAATTGACGAATTGTCAGCACTTGCGCTTCCCTGTAGAGATTCGTTGTAGGGTATCTAAAAGGTTTTTTGAGAATGATCTTGAGAATTGATCTGTTTGCACGTTCAACTTCTAAAGTATGGTTTCCCAGCACTGCCCCAAACGAACACAGTACCAGTTAGTGAAGCAACAAGAGCTTTGTAAATCGAGATCAGCAGTTCTTTGTTGGCTAGTCTCTAAGCCTCCTAAACCCCATGAGATCCTTCTCATGCGTTTAGCCAGCTGCTGAACATGAGTTCTGAAATTCAGGTTTCGTCCATCATGATTCCAAGGTACTTATGACTTTTGCACGATGAATGAATTACAATTACATGAGTGACGATATTTAGGATCGCATGTGTGTATTTTAAGCTCGTTCTCGCAATTAGGACTGGAAGCTGCTGTTTTATGGAAACAATGAAGTTTGGTTTTTGATATGTTTAAGGTTAGGAGGGAGATTATGCAATAGTGATCAAACTAGTGAATGTTTTAGTTTTCAATAAATGTTGGTAACTTAATAAAAAAAAACTTAGTTGGGTAATATAAAAATGACATGTTATTGAAACTTGACTAGGTCTAGGTAGGTGGTATTTAATGTAAGGAGGTAGATCCTTGTATTAGATAACTAACTGCAACAAAATTAAATAGCATAAAATATATAACTCAAACAACTTACCTACTTGATAACTTGTGTTAATGGTAAATTTAACATCTTTAAGGGAAGGTAAGACGACATTATTTGTGGCAATTATTTTTAATCGCACTATGAAATAATACAATTAGATTAACGTTAAGAAGTAAACTGCGATAAGACCCGGTATAGACGCAACAACGCGGGAAGTTCCTTATAAATTGAAAAGTTCATTGACTTACCTGCGAATATGTAAGTCTAAGGGCGTACTGGGCAATTTGTGTAGTTTTCATAGTGTTTGAACCAGTCGGTGTGCTGAAATTAAATACACTTAATGAAACACATTTAACAAGACACTTCACACAATTTTTACGAAAATAACGCGAATTTTAACACAATTTTCATTCGTTTACATAACCTATGCAAAAAATAAAATATGTTCTATTTAGGTGATAAGAAAACTTTACAGATAGAAATGCGTAAAGGCTTT
Organism: Leucinodes orbonalis; assembly: GCA_019425675.1. NCBI lineage: Eukaryota > Metazoa > Arthropoda > Insecta > Lepidoptera > Crambidae > Leucinodes > Leucinodes orbonalis. The sequence goes on from PQWD01001016.1 coordinate 340,789, forward strand.
AAGAAAAATAATTCTACCGGTAAATATCGTGGCATTATAAATGAAAAGTAAAATGTTAGGATAACGTACATGCACTCGCTATGTTCTGCGAATGAAAGAAATTTTCAAGAACTATCGCGTTCGAGACGTCAGAAATGACATTAATTGACATTTTCGATTTTCTACGGTTGGTAATACATTACACAGAGCTGCCATGTATAAAATTGAGATAATTATGTTCTCTGTACATATTTTACGATTTGACCACCTTTGAAAAATTAATTATTAAAAAAATATGAATCCGTAAATTCTAATAACTTATTAACAATGCGCACAATACCTTAAAAAAGCATTATGTCTTGAGGCTTTTTAATTTCATTTTAGATTCAATTTATTAATTATATTTACATTTATTTCTGGTATGTAATTCATAAAGCACTTTATTAAATACACCTGTATATTTAATAACAGTTTGACGCTAGTATAGGTGTACTAGTGGTATTGGTAAATATGCAACCTCTTTTCTACGAGAACTTGTCAAATGTAAAAAGAATATTATTAATTGATTGTTTTATGATTTTTCTCTTCTCTTTTACTATTTGTATATGGCTAACGTGTTTTCTTCTTATAATATATTATTTTTGATTTACCAAGAGTTGTTTCGCTGCATAAGTCGCGTATTTCTTTATCTCCACATATTTTCTATGGTCCTTCGAGCCTTAAGAAGAGTTAATACTATTTTACGGAATGGCGCACACTGGAGGGAATTTCGACGACGCTAGGAGCGATGTTTCTCAGGTAAAGCAAACATTTATAGTGAAAAGGAGATGTATCAAAGGCCAAATCACGCTTGTGGAGAATGAGCTTGGGGATATCACCAATGTTACATCTTCCGCCGCCCTAGATATTGCTGACAAAAGGCTACGTACCCTTTTATCAGAACTAGAGGATGTAAACATGAACTTAGAATCCTTAGATTTGGCTGAGAGCGCTGAGGGCATGTTAGTGGAATCTATGTGCTACAGGCTTCGTATTCAAATACGTGAGCAGAGTACAGTCTCAAGGCTTTCTTCAGCTTCAGGAGCGAGTGATTCAACTTTCAACAAGCGCTGCCACGCATTAGATTTAGTATGTCGTGAAGAAGTAGCTAATGTCAAGACTATACAACAACGTGATGACTTATTACATTTTGATTCGCAGTCATGTAATGGGACTATGGTATGTGACCCTCCTGTAATTGTATCCAAAAATATTTTACCGTCTCTTATTCATGTGCTTTTAGCCGACCCTGATTTCAACGTCTCTAAGGAGATCGATATGATACTTGGTGTTTCGTGCTTTGCAAAGTATATTAGGGATGTTAAATTAGAAAAAGGTTCTAATATGCCTACATTTATAAACACTGCATTCGGCTGGATAGAATGTGATGAATTGTCTCTAGAAGACCAACATGTTACATGCTTAAATAGTCCATGTTATTTGTCTGTCCTTTATAATGTAAATAGATTTAAGTTATATTCTGATAAATCTTATGTACAGTTTTATTCCGCTTTTGTAAGAAGCAATAACTATGGGATGTGTGATTATTATATACAATTTTCAGATAACACCCAGGTTATGCTTAAATTAAAATTTCCATTCAATAAGTTACATCATTTTGTTTTCTTACATGGTAACAAGAATGCTATAATTTACTATTTTAGACCACATCATACTGTACTTAAGTGTATTTCTTGTAATCATAGGCTTAGGATTGTTTTTAACGGTTCTCTGCCTGCCTCATCTGGTTTCGTATAAATGTAAATTCCGTGGTGCAAGCTGGCATGTTTTTTACTTTTAAGATTTCTTTTTCTATAGGTATAGTTATGTTTAATTGTTTAGAGTTTCATGTTATCGTATAAAATTATTGACCGCCCCATATAAATGTAAACTAATTGCCATTTTAGTTACGGTTTTATTATTATATCGATTGTTTACAATAATAATATAGATTCTTTTTCAATGCTAAGCAATGCGTAATGCTTATAAAAAATTTTAGAGCTTTTGACTAATTAATATCTAAAGAAATGTTAAAGAATATTTAGTTACATAATATTGTGAAAGTTTTATATTATTTCTAAAGGTATTAAGTATTTTAGTTTGATTATTTTATTTTTATTGCTTATTGAAATAATGTTATTTCAATGGGGCGGCTGTATGGTAAATATGCAACCTCTTTTCTACGAGAACTTGTCAAATGTAAAAAGAATACTATTTATTGATTGTTTTATGTTTTTTCTCTTCTCTTTTACTATTTGAATATGGCAGACGTGTTTTCTTCTTTTAATATACTATTTTAATTTACCCAAAGTTGTTTCGCTGTATAAGTCGAGTATTCTATATCTCCACATATTTTCTAGGTATGACAAAGTTTTCATAAATGTAGTTTTGCTATTTCTTTATTCCTGGCAACATTTTGCTCAATGCAACTAACCTACAGAAAAATAAATGCGTTTTGTTCATAGAAATATGAAGACCATCTGGGGCAAACACCAAGAAGTCCATCCAAAGAAATAAACTATTTGCTACGTAGCTAAGCTACTAATTTAAAAAATCGATAATCCCCGAGTTTTTAACGCTTTGAGAACTCTGAGAACCGAATCAGATCAAGACTGTTAGTCGGCTTGACTTTAATTTCTACATGATTTTTGTATATTAAAAATAATATAGTTACCCATAAATAGACTAGAAGATACCAAAAAAACGTTTTGGCGATACACTCAGGGTAAAAAAGATACTGAAGACCTAGCAAGGCAAATTTTTACTACGGTGATTCCGCCAGTAGAGGCATCGACTGTAGCCAGTTACTAAAAACAAGCTTAAGTACTTAAGAAAAAAATAAACACTAAAAATATTTTTAATAGGTACTGTTGTTGATCTTATAAATAAGTAGCTGTTATTAGCAATTAAATTCAAAGTATACAAATAAGTACAGTTTTGTGGAACGCAAAGTATAACGTTATACATAGGGATAAAAACACCTCGTTCAATAACTAATCCCATCTGTCAATATGTAGTTTCTGAACCGCTTTATTCGTTTAAGTGAGTTTTAAAATCTTCGTTTATTATAGGGCCTAAAGAAAATAGAGGACGAAACCTAGGATTCCCTCAATTTATGGCTTTATATAAATTAATATTATAAATATTGATGCAGCACCTAAAGCTTTTTTTAACACTCCTACTTTTTATGTAACTGTTGGCATTTAATATTCGGATTCCGTAGGCGTTCAACTAATCCAAGAAATCACGTGAATTTCAACCTCTGCAGTTTATTATTGGCTAAAAAGTTATCAAAATAAATCTCTTGCGACATCTGGATTGATCACGTGCTTACTCATATATCTACGAGTATTTTATATGTGCTCATATGAAGGATTTAAATTCCATCGGAGGGCTTTGTGCCTTTATAACACAGCATGGCTAAAGGAAGATCGGGCTGTAGGCTGATTGGTGGGTGTTACTCGTCCTCTACACTACTCGCAAAGTTGCCCGAGGTTAGACGAATATGATGTTGTAGAGAGGCACTTCAGTTTACGTCTGACTTTGCCTCGCCTCGGATGACTTCCATTTGTGGTCAGTTTTTGGACCGAGTCAAAGGGCTTGAAGTCGAAGTGCGTTGGATGGACTTTTCTACACTACTAGCCCGGTCTCGTACTACTTTGCGAGAAACTTCGCGAGTATTGTATTGCACGCTTTGGAAAGTATCGACTTGGCAAATATTATTTGGTCCCCATCCGATGATCGTTGTCCTTTTACTCCTTAACCGTAGTAGACTTCACTAGTCCAGTAGAGGACTCTACTAGTGAAGTTGCCCGAGGTTAGATTAATAAGAGAAGTGTAGAGAGGCACTTCGGCTTACTTCGTCCGACTTGGCCTCGCTCGGGCGACTTCCATATGTTTATCGGTTTTTGGACCGTGTCAAAGGGTTGGAAATTGCATGAAGTATACTACTCTGCCGGTCTCGGACAATTTCGCGAGAAACTTCGCGAGTAGTGTATAGGACGCATAAGATATGAAAACGACTAAACCATATGCTGGAGCATCTCCATGACACGTCTTACAATAGATTTTCTTTGAGCGATTAAGAAAAATAAAGTAAAACTAATTATATGCAATTGGGTAACATATTAAAGTCGAAGTAGGTAAGTTTAATATAAAGTAACACACATTTCAACATGTCGTAAAGAGGCCGCACCGAACTCTGTGCAAACAGCGTATGTGTGCCCAGATATCAGATGTTCGCTGATAAAATAGAAATGGGACGGTTGGTGATGCTGATACACTTATTTATAGGGTGTTGTAAATTGTTTAGAGACTTTTCAAAAAGTACTTAAACTTTATTTAGAAAATCTAGAACCTTATAAAATTTTATAGAATCTTCGTCATCATCATTATATAAGACTCCACTGCAGGGAGGCAGTCGCACGTCGCAAGGCACTGAATTTGGTTTATTTCAACAATCAACAATCACAATCCTAACGAATTCGCTGTGTAAGGTATTTCTTAGGCAGGGGATTCGAAATACGCGCCAGTACACAGGCGGCGGCAAATAAATATTTAGTATTCGTAAGAATTCATGTGCCTTGTGAATCTTAGTANCCTACCGAGGGGCACGAGCCTATCCGTAAACGGTGTATATAGGCCTTAGTTGTCCACGCGGGCCCAGTGCGAATTGGATGATTTCACGCACAGCCTTTTAATTTCTTCGTAGGCGTGCGCAGGTTTTCTCACAATGTTTTCCTTCACCGTAAGAGCGACGGATAAACGTACATTTTTCTCAAAACATATTAGTATTCTATATATAATATTGAACTCAAATCCACTTTTTTCGGATGATTTTTTCGCTTTTGACCATTACAGCTTCGACTAAGCAAGTGGCAGTAGGCTGGCTTAAGAAAAATTGCAACTAGCGTCCCAGAAAAGGGGATAGAAACTCGGCTCACTCAAAACTCTCCATAGTAAGTTCTTTAACCTAGAGTAAATCTGGAAAAGGCAACCTGATGAACATACGTAAAGACCCTGGTCTTGAGACACTAAGGTGCTTATGTTGGTGGTTTTTGTGTGTGCAACTATAGTAGGTGTCAACTACAGGGATGCCTAACTCATAAGAGTGTAAAAGATGCTTTCAATGAGAATATAGGTAAGGTTTTTTTATAGGATCGGATCCATCTGCTCCGGAAAATTTATTGAAATAAAGAAATGATTATTTCTGTGACAGAATGCAATAGTTTCCTTAAACATAAACAATTAAATCTACGGACACAGAACAGGTAACAGGTATAAAGCGGTTTTAGACGGCAACTGACTGAAGCAGATTGGTTGTTCATGACAAAAAATGACAATATTTTTTTTAGCAAAAGGTTCCAACTTTAAAGAGTAAATTATAAAGCAAGAAGACAAGTCAGAACATTAAACCATAATGAAGGAAATCTTTATCGGTAGCACACCACTCCTTCAAAATATTGTAACTTAATTTTTCAGTAGAAAACAGCAATAATGAGTATGTCACGAGACCAATGGCCGTAAGAGCAGATAAGTTCTGGAGTGGTGACCGCGTCTTGGCAATCGTAGTCTAGGACGCCTTTCGAACCGATGGACCGTCGACATGTAATAGGTAAACCCTGCCCTGCTTGTAAGTTAAATGATAAGGTTAGCAGAGTTCTGGAATATTAGCATCGAATTCTTGGAACCTATGAAATATTTACACGGTACCCGAGATAAATTAAAAAATGATGCTAGTTTTGCTTTATCTTGCCAAGTAGGTCAGTCTTCATATCAATGAGAACTTTTCTATGGCATATACTGAAACGAGGCAATGCCTCAGCCAACAAGTTAGACCAAAGTATAGCTAAGGAACTGAACAATACCGCACAAGAAAATTAAATGCCAGTGAAACCACGCTCTTACTTCCAAACTTTAAAGTAGAATTTCCCATGTTCAATAAACGTGAAAACGATAACAAATATGAATAATATGTCCTAGCCACAGGTGTGTGACGTAACAGGTATACCTCTATAAAAAACCCGACAAGTAGTACCAGACCGCCATTTTACTAGCGCAGCCGACGTGAGAGTTTACAAAACAGTTTACATGCATTTAACATAATTATCATAGAATTAGTGTGTTCGAAAATTGTACACGTTGAAACGAATTTTAGTTTTTCAATAGGCTCACTTTTATAATTTATGTAATTGGGTGACGTTTTGAAAGTGTCTCAGTCGATAAGTGTCAAAAATGAGCGGGAAACGGTCAAAGAGAAAATTTTTTTTTCCGGCGTACGCCATTGGAGTTTAGCGTTTAGATAAAATGAATGGCGTCTGAGTTTTCATGGTCTGTGATTGGTCACATGCGAGCAGGGCGTTTATGACGATACTATGTAAGGACTTAATGATGAACACGTGATACTAAGGCAGAAGATTTTCAGTGGATACATCGCAGACGTAGCTACAGCTAAGTGGTAAGATATTTTTTTTATATTTTTTCCATGTTCCTCTAAGTATCAATTTCTCATTTGATAAACAATTAATTTAATGAGATAGTGGTTAAGTATCACTAATTATTATAAACATCCTGAAATTCAAGTACACAAATGAATTACGTCGTGTTTTTCTAATAACTGTAAGATGTATCATAAAGTTTGTTTCCCTAATATTATTTTCAAAATTGGTAGGTACTGTATCAAAATTTAAAAATTTCGTTATTTATTTAAATAATATTGATAAATAACTTACATTTTAATGATTATTTATTGTAATATTTAAGGTTTTATTTTTGTATGTAGAGTTAATGTTTAGTGTTAATCACCTTAGTGTTTGTAATTGTTAAGTAGGCAAGCAAAGGAAACTGTTAATTCCACCTCGGGGTCACATTGTGCGGAAAGCAAATAAAGTTGATATCTTAGATTATAGAGCAGTAAACTCGTTGATAAGGCGCCATTATCAGAAATGGGACACGGGCACTATTTAGTTAGTTTTAAAGTAGTTAAATTAATGATAGCACGGCAATTTTCTTTTCTGATTGTTGAAGGCAAATATTTAAATAAGCTGCCTATCTGTAGTTGCTTCTTTATCTTTTGTACAAGCGGGTTTTCTATTTAGTTTACTTAAATTAATTAACTCCAAACCACGTAAGAAGTTTTAGGAAGACCGTGTAACAGTTATCCTTTTAGGCAAGCAGTGATCTATTATGAAAAGCACGCAGTAAAATTACGAAATAGTCTGAGTTAGCATCTTTTGCTTATGACTATGGGACAACTAATATATGTTAGGATATATCGAAGTGTTGACTATGTTACAATAAAAATGGTAACCTCCTTGAATCGGCACATTTTTCAATCAAGTGTTGAATGGTATCCCGTTTCAACATTAAATTATAAAGTACTTTAAATAGACAAAAACACGTCATCGTGGTTTGACTCAGTCATAACAACCCTCGCTTCTCTCTTTCTATATGGAAGCTGTTTGCCTTCAATGATATTCTGTATATATAAAGGTAGACACGCCACCCGTGCCTCAAAAACGAACCGCCAAAGAGAATACAGTCTGTAGTCTTTTGTTTAGGTAAATGTACGCTCATTCGAAATATGTGTATGTGTGCTGTCGCTGCATTCGGAACAATTCTCCGATTGTTGTGTGAGCATATCACGAATCTATACTTTTTACATCATTGGTTTGCCTGTGCACAGGTACTTTGCTACTAACAGCAAATTAAAGTAGTCAGGAAAGTAGTCAGTCAGAAAAAAAGACATATCTAATACAGTTACTAGTAACCTTATTGGCTGTCTCAAAATGCTCTATTTTAGCTCTATTTATTGTTTTTCAATAAAATTTCTTTTGCGTCTCAACTTCTGACAGTTGGGGACAAAATGGGGGAGCCTATGTCCAGCAGTGGGCTGCGATAGGTTGAAGAGAGAGAGATAAGATTATTTTGCCGCTTTCTGAAACTAAGGTGTAACTTACCAGGCGGGCCCAATACGGATTGTTGGGTGTTGACGACTACCAATTTGAACGGAATTGCCTTTCTTTTCGAGGTTATTCAGCCGGCAATCATCATCATCATCATCATTACAGCCTTATTATGTCCTGAACGGAGGCCTCCCCTAATGATTTCCACGCGGACGGTTCCCTAGCAGTTGACATCCATCTGCTACCCGCCACCTTAACCAGGTCATCCGTCCATCAGCCGACTATGTTTTAACCAAACTAGGAAAAAACACACAGTGACTTTCTCCACGGAATCCGAAACCAAAATAAGCATTTAGCCTGTAATATGGGTACTGAACAACGGATAAACTTACTTATACTCGTATAATTTTTTTTGTTAATATAAATCATTATACTTAGAAAACACCCAGACCTATACAAACAGACATATTCACACAAATGTTTGTAGTGCCCGGGGATCGACTCCGTTCCGGGTGTAAGAGCCGACGTCTCACCCAATTACATCAAATAGGTCGCCAAATTGTATTCTAATCAGCCGTCACTAGCTTTGTCCTTAGCCTCAGTAGTATGTTTTTACACAACAAACTAAGTCCTTCATACCAATCGGTACATTTCAGCATGCGTTGTGTGTAAAATCAATTATAACATGTCGTCGTGTGTTACAAAATAACCATATTGTTATACAACGTGAAGGTCTGATGCAAGAATGTTAGTTTGTTCAGTAATAAGTAACAAAATAAAGCTATTGTTAAGTACGAATAGCTTTTTAAACGCAAACCGTGTTTCGTATAAAGCTACCTTGTCTAGCGTCTTTGAGAATGGCGTTCAAGTTTTAATTTGTTTTGGCAACGGAACCTCATATAAGAAATCAAAATTATGTACGTATATTATGTATCTGAGATTCTACCAGTATTTTTGCCTGAATAGTTTTGGTTTTGGTAATTTTGGTGTTAGGTTATCTAAAATGTTTTCGTTCATAACATCAACAGGACCTTATATGTAGGTTAAAGCAGTACTTATGTTGAATTTTTATATTCCCTCTTAAGTACAAAAAAGCTCTAAGCATCATGTAGAATAGATTATTCCCTAAACTAAGGACCCTGAAACAAAACCAGGGGCTCGTTGATAGAATTTGCTACAGGCCCCGCACTGTCTTTATCCGGCACTGCTTTGAATATAGGTTACCCAATTTTCAGGCCGTTTTCCCATGACATTATTAATGTGCATTTCATCGAATAGTACGTATGCCGTTATGTTGGCGCCTTGTCTGAAAATGTCATTGGTACGATAAAACGGTCCTCTACGGGACCTACGTTTTGTTTGTTTAGTTTTATTTTCGACTAAGACCATGCCCAAAACTTTGAAAAGCGGTGATGATAAAACTGAATAAACAAAACCCACGGGACCGTCTTATCGTACCATACCAATGACGAGGTGCCAACATAACGGCAAAGGTACTATTCGATGAAACGCACTATAATTGCAGTCACCGACGTCAAGAAGTAAATAATACAAAATGTTACAACAAACATTATCTCGAGTCCCTGGGTGTTTCGAAAGTAACGTTTAGCCTTTGGTCCCGAATACTATCTAAGGGTCTTTTACACCCACCAATCTGCACAGGGCCCGCGTGGTGGGTAATGACCCAAACTCCCCATAGCCTCCCATGACAATATAAGCTTAACATACAAAACAGATACATTGTAATTTAACAGCGTAATCGTGACAAGAAACACATTTAAATTGGTCTTGTTCTATTTAATCTGTTTTAAGTTGGTTTTATGTAGATTTTACTCATTTAGCGCTTTAGTTTTGGTACATGAACAGACAGACATTTGTTCATTGTGTGTGTGGATTTCCAATCCAATGGGCTAATTGGACTGCTGACTTGGTTAAGGTGGTTACAGATGGATGACCACTGCTAGAGATCGGTCCGCGTGGAAATCATTTGGAGCAGATGGATGACAACTACTAGGGATCGGCCCGCGTGGAAATCATTAAGGGAGGCGTTCGTTCAGCAGTGGACATTATAGGGTGTACCAACTGATGATGATGATGATGAAAGCGGGTTTGTAGTATAGAGTACCACACAGTCTAAACCGTTAGCTTGTTTGCCTTTTAATAAGTCCTAATGAAATAAAATAAAATGAAGGTAACGAAATTAGTCATTTATTTTCCATCTGACATAACAAATTCTAACTATTAATATAAAGCATTCTTAGAATTGTCATGATTCAGTTGAGAACACAAAAGGTTTCGAAAATGTGTACAGTGTGTATAAAACTAAAAAAAACATGTCAGTTCGAGTACAATAATGGACTTTATTTTAATTGTATAAGACCTCATGTTACTATGAAGGAAGGCGTTCAGCTGTGTCAATAAAGACAGTTCCTATTGTTACAAATTACAGAACGTGGATTTTAAGGTTTTGTGAAGAATTCGAAAACGTGAGGTCTTTTAAAATTATGTGTTGTATTTTAATTAACTTCATTAAAACATACGATTGAGTGTTGCTATCTGAACAGGAAAAAAAAGTATAAAAATAAAATAAATAAAATTTCTCGAACATACAAGTGGCAGGCGAATAGAGACCTTTCTTTGGAAAAACTGTTGCCAGCCTTATGGGTACTACAGACTAGGGACAGCGATCTGGTGCACCTTTTTCACGTTTTGTAAGTTTGTTAGTTTAAAGTTTTTAAAAATTTCAAACATTGTAATATGAAATTTTTTTTGAGCGTCGGTGGCTCAATTGTTTGGAATGTTGCCCACCTACGGGGAGGGCTGAGGTTCAAATCCCGCCACGTACCAATGTGTTTTCGAATTTTCGAAAATATATATAAGTTATCGACGCTCTTACGGTGAAGGAAAACATCGTAAGGAATCCTGCGCACGCCTGCGATGAGATTCAAAGATTGTGCGAGAAGTCGTCCAACCCGCACTGAGCCCGCGTGGACGACTAAGGCCTAATCACCTTATACGGGTAGGCTCGTGCCCCTTGGTGGGAACGTTTAATGAGCTGATGATGACAAGTATTTAAATAATAATTGAAATTTGCCTTTTACATTGACATGATACAGATTAATCACCTTACACCTGACACTGATCTCTATTCAGCAACGAATGCTTTGCCGTACCCAAAAACTAGTGACGAAAAGAGAATATGGGGGGAGGGGGCGGAGTATTGGGCTTGCAGTAACTTCACTTACTCAGAAATATGACATGACTCGTGCTATTTAAGTCGCTTTTATGTGAGACCGTGGGTACTAGAGCCATTCGTGCCGAAACATGGCGCTCCTACACTAATAACTTAGGTATCCCATCATACAACATAGGTAGGATTGTATCTTTATTTAAACGATTTGACGACCTATGTGGTGTAATGGTGGAGACGTCGCGTCGGCTACTACACCAAGTGTTCCGGGTTCGATCCCCGGGTATTACAAACATTTTATTTCATCATTTCATTTATTTATAAGTTATGGTTATAAGTGCCTACAAGCTCCAAGGAGCTTATTATCATTATTAAGCGAGTTTAATATGGGCTATATGGCGCTGTGTAAATGTTAGTGGATTTTATTTTATTTATTTATCTGATATCCCGGTCCTGCGTTTTCGTCGCCAATATAGCGTTATTTCGGGAGTCAATCCACTCCGTGAATGGGTTTGGTTTAAACTTGTTATATTAAATAGATAGATGATTAACCTGCATTCTTAACGATGGATAAAATATTCTGATTTCGATAAGTGCTTTTAATATCGCAAGTTACGAAATATCAAGTAATTCTTTATCATTAGATTAGATTTACAATGATATAAACGCTGTATCTTTGAGTACCGTAGGTATGTTGAGTGTCGAACATTTCTAGGACTGATATTTTAACCGAGAATAGAAAATATTAAACATAACTTGGGCTTAGTAGTTTCATGGCACTACGTAAGTTGTATCATTAGCTTATTTGCTTTCAATAATAACTTTAATTTAAAAATGCAGTTGGCAGTGCATGTAGCAAAAATAAACGACCAACTTCCTGCTAATAGAAAAAAAAACAAAAAGTTAGGAAACTAAAGAGTTTACTGGGTGGCAGACTTGATACTGAGTCGTCTAGGTAGGTACCACGGCAGTGCCAGATATCGTACCGTGAATCAGGAGTGTTATACACTTTTGTGTTTCGGGATGAAGACACTGTAGCTAGTGAAATTACCGGGCATGAGAGATCTAACATCTGTTGTTTGATGGAGAATAATAACTGTCTATCAGTTGTTGGTCTCAATTAAAGCCGCTCTGTCATAGTCAGGCCTATCACTTACCATCAGGTGAGCGTACAGACAGTCCTGTACACTTGTAACATAAAAAAAATACAATAAACATCTACGGCGTTACTTTAAAATACCATGCACGAATAACAACCAATTCAAGTACAAATAAACTAAAAACAACAGAATTTTGGAAACACAAACTTGCCGTTGCATCGGTAAACGTCTCATTGCATAACACGTAACTAATTATAACAACTTAAATACAATGGGTGGACCGAACACATGTAAAGTGGGGATGCTAAGACAATCTGTCACCGCTCCGCTATTTGCATGAATTTGTGTATGAAAAGATAAAACGACGTTCCAGTTTGTACATGTGAGATTCTTCAAACGTCGACATGCTTTTGTGGATTGCGATTAACGATGTTTTTGTGGAAATATACTAGAATATAACAGTCTAAGCCCGTATTATAGAACGAGACTTAAGCGTTGATCTTCACTTAGGTAGAGTAGGATAGCGCTCTACACGATAAATAGCACCATCCCTTTCTAACTTTATTTAAGTAAAGATCAGCATTGATAGTTATTCTAGAATATAGACCTTATAGTCGGAGAGCCAGCCGTATAAAAGTCCTATGGATCAGATGCATGAACTTTTTTTTATAATGTTTGAGAAACCATAGAACTAAAGGTCGACACCCCTGAAAATGATTGATTTTGCCCGCGTGCAATATTATGACCTCACTTCCGGTTGTAATTACAGACATTGTTATTATAACTCATAAGACACATGAAATTAATTAAAGGGAAGATAAAGCTCAATTCATTCACGAACGTGAGTCGATCACATTGAAAGAACGCTCATTTGAGTATCTGATCCATAGGACTTTTATACGGCCGGCTCTTCGACTACAAGTCTGTATGCAGTGGCGGGGCAAGATAGAATTTAATGAGGGCAAGATACATTTTGCGAGCACCCTGATGGATGACGCAAGAGGACGAAATTTATTGGGAGAAAAAAAATAGTACACTCAAATTTTTAATCATAGAAATGCAAACTTCTCTTTGTAATAATTTCCTTTGAAATAGCGAATATGGTAGAAAGGTTAGTGTTGCTAGGTACTTAAAAGCCGGATTTTAAAATATTAATGGGTCCTCTATGATTAATTATATCTGTATTGTCCCACGTCGCCCACGCCTGAGGGCGCCATATGACTGCGTGGTCCGGGGTTCGTTAAAATCTGTGAATTAATTAATAGTCAATTAGTGCGAATTATCCCAGTTCGGACAGAGAATTGTAGGCTTTGCTGGAAACTCCCCATGGCTATGACATTAGAAGAGAGAAGACTATAGAAAAGAGGAAGTTAATCAACGCTGGTATACTAGGTAGTCGCGCAGCTGAGTTACTTCCTATTGCTAGCATTGCTGACTATGTCTACTGTTACTCAACAATGTTGAAATTTCAAAATAGAGCAATAAGCCTTTATTTTTGACGACCTATGTGGTGTAATGGTCGACCCGTCGGCTACATCAAAGTTTCCGGGTTCGATATCCGAGTAGCAGAAACTTGTCCATGAACATTTTGGTCTGGGCGTTTATATTTACAAAATAAAGTTCGTATATAAGTATGTTTATCAGTCGTTTAGTACCAATAGTACGAGTTAAGTTGAAATTGGGACTTGATGGCGATGCATGGTTGTATAATAATTTTATTTAAGTTTCTAACCAAGCTTTTAGACATATTTGAACACAAAAAGGAAATGTAAACTGAAACACAATGGACCGTCGCCATTGTGTTAAGTTCACCGAGATCAAAATACCAAACGCACATTCTTTCCTAACATTCCGTGTGTGGATTTCAAAAAAGTTAAGTGTTATTTGTTATGAGTAACTTTACTTGAACAGCCCCTTACAGATCACTGATGGACTTCGAATCTACGACAGTGAATCGTTTTTTTATCTACTTATGGATATTAACACAGACATCCGAATATACAATTAGACTGGATAAGCCGCCAAGTTTATAGGCAGTCCCAGTGTCGCAATTTCTTTTCGGTTCTTACCTGTGAAAAGGTATTATATTTCTTGGTAAATTTACTGATTCATTGCGATGATGGCATGTTACAATTGCACAGGATGGCATTTTGGGAAAAAATGGTTATTTCTTCTAATATTCGTGCGTCTTGACTCGTCTCACAGAGCGTAAACTGGCAGCCAGTGTATGCTCGTTGAGCTTACATTTGTCGCACTTAAAAACGCGGCTTGCCCCATCTCCTGTATTGGGAAATCTGTGGATATTAATCTCCGTGCCTAGCTCCGTTTTCGTCTAAATGTTTTATTCCTAAGTCACTTCTTACGGCAATATTATATTATATGTCCCTATAACATAGAGCATTCCTAGAACTTAAAAGCCTTGGCTAGCTTTCGTACAGTTATTTTTTCGGATAGACTATTGTCCACTGATGGCTTTCACAATTCCTCTGGGAAAATGGTGAGCGCAGTTGTCTCTATGCGCTAAATATTATTTTAAACAAGCTTAGAGGTTTCCTAGTATAGGACTCCAGCCTTAGATTAGAGAATTGCACCGGGAAGGAAAGCGAACTGGTATATGTCAATTGCTATATAGGTTTCTATTACTGAAATGTTCATCATCAATAGCTCATTAAGCGTTCCCACCGAGAAGCTACAAATAAAGGGTGTAGTAGTCCACGCGGGCCCAGTGCGGATTGACCGACTTATTTATTTATTAAGGTACACCAACAACATTGCATACAAAAGGTAGGTACACCATACTTAACGCATAACCTCTGAATCTCTTCGCGCGCAGGTGTCTTCACGATGTATATATAATTTTGAAAACTCGAAATGACATTGTACATGATGTACGTAGCGGGATTCGAACCTGCACCCTCCAGATACGCTCAAATGCTAACTACATTAAACTTGTTATGTAAAAAAAGAAATATTACGTATATTTTTCTGTACACTGTCCTCACTGCGAAAGTTCATACTAGTATAATTATCATAGTGGCACTAAATGTGTGAACACGCATACGCAATGGACTAATTTGATTGGCGGGCTCACCCAAGGCGGTGTTCTATAACCGCTGTTTTAATGTGGAAGATTTTTGTGTTCTGATTTTCTAAATATCGGTGAAAAATTCAGGTTTGGAGCTTAGTTCTTGTCTTTTAATATTTGTATGGGCTTCTTAGGTACATATCGCTTTTAAATTCTTCACATCCTGACAATAAAGACTGCTCAATATTATCGATTCTTTTTTTAAAGTTCATTATTTATTCATAAGTGTGCATACCACATTCTTATTTTCGATATTCCCTATTTCTATGTTTTTATATACTATGTCCCATTCAATGTTTTTAAAGATATGATCAATCTTGTATGAGACATAGTATACAAGATGTTTTACTAATAACCACGAGATGCCTGAACAATATAATTATCTGATGTGAAATTTCAAAGCAGGATTAACACATAGATTTCTAACCGGTTCTAACATAAATTACAATAAACTATGAAATCTATTGACGCATAAATATTGTTTATATGCAATTGTTCCTAGTTTCGCCTCATAAAATGTTGCGGCGTCTCTTAAAAGTTCACCACAAGGGATATTTTATAAATTCTGCTCTAAAATGCATATTTTTTAATGATTCAATATTGATTTCACGACCAATTTGTTGTTTCTAATGGTTGAGAAGTGGCTATTACACCAACGATTCCCGCTTCGATTCCCGGTCAGTTTATTAGTCTAGGTGTTTCTATGTATAATATGTGTGTAAAAGGAAGCGTAGACCGACTCCCAACCAGATGGTCGGATGATCTGGTTAAGTTGGCAGGTAGCAGATGGATGACAACTGCTAGGAATCGGTCCGCGTGGAAGTCATTAGGGGAAGCATTAGGGTTCAGCAGTGGACATATTAAGCTGCAATGATGATGATGATGTTGAAGTATAAAATGTTTGCCCGATGTTTAGTACACTTAATATTGATGCTAGATTGCACTGTGTTTAGGTGTGTTAATGACGTTTGATATTTAATTAAATATTTTTTTTATGTACATAGTAAGATAACATTTCGGCGAACCTGTCATAATCATGTTGACGACTACAATAAATTACTTACTTATATGAGGTTGATTAACTTTCTAAACAGAGTGACACTGTTCCTTTCATTTCATTCATTTGTAAATAGGATCTTAATTATTGCTGTCCCGATCACAAAACAACAAAACTTGAAAAAAAGTAGATTCATGGCGGTTAAATGATAAATATCCTGTAGTCGCTATGTGTAGCCTTCTTGAATGTTTAGACGGAACTTATCTCCCGGTAACAAAAAGATTTTCTATTGTTTTTTGCCCGTTAAACTGAATGATAATGAAATTATTAGGCAATCAAAATAAGACGCTAATAGATGTACGAATATTAGAAATATCAAAACTTAAAAATTAAAGTATTGTTTAAAAAGTAATACAGAACGAAACCTTTTTTAAATTGTATGACATAGAAGTCAAATCAACTTTAAAAAAAAACAAGTATTAGTGCCAACCTAAAAATACAGAATAACAGTTTGTAACTGCATTATATATTTGTATATTTACTTTACAAAACTCCCGTTCTAGTCCAAGTGGCAACAGAAGCCTTTCCGGGCAAGCAAACTTGTAACTTCAAACATCCCGCGGCGTGGAAGACCAATTGACACTTGCGACAACTACTAGTCAGCCATTTTGTAATCAGTAGGGCTGCCACCATTTTATTTTCAAAATGTCACTGACACCGTTCGCATGGATACTTTTATTTATTTGTATATAACATATACCCTATGTCAATAATAATAATGTAATCATTCCGCAGGTGCAGAGGTAAACATTAAGCAAAGAATCTGATCTTTAATCAAAATCGAACCTACTATAGGTATTGCTATCTATAATCCAGACAAAGCGTACGTATATTAAATTAGGGATAAACCAATTTATAATTGTCTATCTAGCTATACGTTTATTTTTCAAAAACTTTATGTTATTTGACGACCCATTTGGTGTTGCGGTTAATACGTTGGCTGCAACACCTAGGGTTCCGGTTTCAATACCCGGGCAGCACATACATTTGTGTGCATGGAATTATTTGTTTGTAATGGGTGGGTCTGGGTGTTTTCTATGTATAATATGTATGTATTTACAAAAAAAATGTATATAAGTATGATTATCCGTTGTTTAGTACCCATAATACAGGCTTCACGATTAACTTGGGGCTAGATGGCGCTGTGTGAATGTCAGTGGATATTTATATTTAATAATATTGACATACCTAAATGTAAATTCAAAAAGTATCAGCCCTATAACCTTTTCAAACGGACATATAAGTATTGTAAGTATAGTTAAGTCGATTTAGCTTAAGTACGGCAAGTGGCGACAAAATTTTTAAGTCACGTTCTCGCGAGGTTTTGAAGCAAATTTAACATAACGAAGAATGGCTTGATTGTCTATGTTCCTTGTTAACTATAAATTAGTTCTTCAAGTTTTCTTAGTGATCAGTTATATTTTTTTTTGTAAAATATCATCATAATCATACAAAGTAGAAAATAATTTCCCGCGCTTTAGAGGGCACGTTAAGCCGTTGGTTCCGGCTATCATCTGAGGTTTTAGAATGATAGTCCACCAATCCGCACTGGGCCTACATGGTAAGTTACTGTTAAATCTCCCCATAGTACTGTAGTAAGGCCGGTGCCTCGCAGTACGATGTTCCAATAATTTATCCATTCTATAAGTGTACTAACATGTACCATTTAATCGCAAATATGCTGACAAGAATTTGAACAATGAAGAACTTGAACATGACGAAGAAATGAAGAAAGTAATCTGTTAATGAAGAGAGCTATCCGTCGACAGTATTGCCGATAAACACTGTCATGGAGTTGCTCTCTTTATGAACGGATGCTGGTTCCACGCGACATGGAGAAGGTGAACAAAAATGAAGAAGATGAACATTGTACTGAGAACTTTGTATGGAAAACAATAATATTAACATGTAATAGGTTGTGGATTTCTTATATTTATATTCAGCCCTATATAAACAATATACTACTCGTAACTAGATGCACAATCACGAAGAAATATCAACCAACAAATGCCCTAACCGCCTGACACATACGTTGACTTGCTGTTATATTTATGACATAAAATTATTCATTATAATTTTGACTTTTGACGTCATTAAAAGGCAACAAAATCAAAAGCGCGAGCGTACTACTACGTCATTTTGACATGTAGGGAGCGACGTGATTATGAATGAAAATTTTGCTCAACTGACGCGATGGGCAAAATTTTGCCACGGACACTTTTGAGTGAGATTGTGCATGTAGTTAATTTTTGTTTGTAGAGTAAAAGTTGACCTAGTACGGTCAAACGGACTATATCCAAATGACCAAAATATGTTACAGTTTATGAATATTTTGCATAGACCTATCTAAATCTCACTTTATCCAGCCAAAACAGCGAATACATTTGGTACAGCTGTGAAGCATGCTGATGAGAGAGAGATTGGCGTTAGAATTATTGCCATTTATTTATTTATTTAACTTTTTATAGCAACCGCCTTTTATGGTTACCGCCATTACTTAAACAGTATTAATAATGATACGTTAGCATTTTTGTACCAGAAACAATGATGTAAAAAGTATAGATTCGTGATAAAAATTGCTCACAAAATAATTTAAAAAAGTGTTCCGAATGCAGCGACAGGCGACAGCACACACGAGTACACATATTTCGAATGAGCGTGCTTTTACCTAAACAAAAGCCTACAAACTGTATTCTCTTTGGCGGTTCGTTTTTGAGGTACGGGTGGCGTAACCTTAATATATACAGAATATCATTGACCACAAAAGGCAAAGTAATATTATTGTAATACTCTTTTAAGAGATGGCGGTAACCCCTCTGGCCTGAAAAGAGTGATTTTTCAATAGTTAGTTGCGGAAACTCACGTGAATTACGTGAATATAATAATAAAATTCATGAGACAATATTCTACTATGATAACGATAAGAGGTTTCTATTTGGTACTATCAAAAGACAGGTGATACCTACTATCAAAGTGCCAACATGTAATCGCAGTTGACGCAATGCCTTGGCTTACAAGTGTAGAAAACCTACCTTTTAGACAGCAATGAATCTACGTATTTGTATAAGTAATTTGGTTTGTCACATTAGGTGAGGCCTCAATGGCGTGGCGTTCAGTTGACAATCTTTTTTTTTATATTAGTGTACATGACGGTCAGGACGCTCACCTGATAGTAAATGATACGCCAAGACAGAGCGGCATTGAAGGAGACCAACAACTGATTGACAGTTATTATTTTGGGTCAATGCCACACTGCGCCCGACACGAGAAACAAGAGATATTGGGTCTCTTATACCCGGTCATTTCACTAGCTACAGTGCCCTCGTCTCCAACACGAGACGATATCTGGCACTGCGGTGGCACCTACCTAGACGACTTAGTACCGAGTAGTTAGTTAATTTTCAATTCTAGTCAAGTTTTCTTATATATTTTTTGGCACCAAATAAACGTTTTTTATTCTACTCGTATTCATGATGATGGGCCTTTGGATGATTTTATAAATTATGTTTTCTTTTTCAGATGTTTTTATTGGTAATAAATAATTTGCTTAACCAACAATATATTTTATCCGCAAGAGAACTAGTTACTGACCTAGGTCGCCGGATCAGCAAGTTGGAGCAGACGAGTTCTGGAATGGAGGCGCCGCGTCTTGGCAAGCGTAGCGTAGGACGCTCGAACCGATTTACCGACGACTTGTGAAAGCTCGCTGGTGGAGGCTGGATGAGGAATGCGGAGGACCGGGATATCTGGCGCAAAATAGGGAAGACCTATGTCCAGCAGTTGGAGAGTGCAAATCTTAATTTCAACAAATTATTATTCAACATTATAATGGACTGCAATAGGTTGAAAAGAAGAGAAGGACCTTTTTTTAATTGACCGGACAATTAAGGCGCACAGAGAGTTAGGATTTTATACAACGAGCAGGACTGTAAACTTGGGCATTGCGGAGAGGGATACAATACCCTACTATTAGCAATTAACTGGTCTATCTCTTCAACCTAACGCGTGTCTCCCCATTTTACACCGATCAGGTTTATTAGTCATTTCTGAAAAAACTGATGTGGAGAAATTGGTATGTTTCACCCTGCTCAATATTAAATAAAATGTAACTTCTTTTAATTATAGGCACTTCCAGTATGCTCATCTAATGGTAAGTGATACGCAGAGACCATGACAGAACAGTATTGATGTAGACCAACATCTGTAGACCTCGATAACTGTTTTTATTCTCCATCAATGCTGCACTGCGCCCGATACCCGAGACGACAGATATTAGGTCTCTTATACCCGGTAATTTTACTAGCTACTGTGCCCTCATCCCAACACAGAAGTGCAATAAAACTTTTATTTCACAGGACGATATCTGGCACTAAGATGTGTACCTACCTAGACGAGTCAGTGCCGAGTCTTATAAACGTCAGTTTAAACTGCTTTTTCATATCAAACACTCGATGTGCTAACAGGTGACCTGATAAATTGTTTGACCAGCTTATCACGCTTATCATGGTGATAACAGTAAGAAATTCCATGAGCACACGAGACGAGGTGAGATGTTGGTTTGTTTTCAGATAACACCCATGGAAGATTCCAGTGTGTCTTGCACCAAATTACAGTACAATAAAATACCTTGGTAGATCATTTTACAGTCTGAAATTTATAAGATGTGTCACTTATTTCTTTAATTACTTACAAACACACTGCTTCCTTAATTTTTGTGTCCCAAGTTTTGTTTTGTATAATCCATATTACCTTACTTTTATTTAAATAAAATGTTTAATGACTAAAAGTTTATTTTACATAATCCTCATGACCTACTTCTCGATTAGGACATGAAGAGAAAAAGGGAGTGGCTAAAATCTTTTTTTAGTTCCTAGCTGGATACTTCTTAGTAGAAAAGCACAGTCCAAACCAGTTCTAGATTACTTTTTTTAAGTAAATATAAACATTGAGTCTCGTTCTAGAATACGGGCCTTAGAGTTTCAAACAACTCACAATGCAACATAAAAAAACTATTTGTGATATTTATAGTGAAGACCACACTGTTATCCTCAACAATTTAGTATAGCTCCTTGAATTTTCATTGTTTTATTCTGATATGCGTTTCCAACAAATAATAAATTATTATATATTTTATATAAGTATTTTTATCAGGCATATAACGTCCCACTGAAGTGCACAGGCCTTCCTACATACTATGAATATGGGGAGAATAGGCCATAAACTGAGTCCCCAACGCAGATTGGTGGGTGTTAACGACTACAATAATCAATAAAGATAGTTAAACATCTCTTCAAAGCATAGTCTTACTCACTGGACTTAATTAATTAATTACTCTATTACATAATTAAGTAAATGTTATTTCTTCATTATTAGTTTTGTTCTTATATGATCAGTAGTTAGTTCCATATCAAATAGGTCTTTGAAAACAAAGAGGTTTTGACCTTCCTTGGTACACCGATATTTAAATTACCTCAAACCTAGAGTTTATTTCAACATTTCCAGTTTCTTTATCATACGAATTAGATTAATTCTAAGCGGAAGCCTGAAATAGTACAAAAATGTTATCATGAAGTTGGAATTAGTTGTTTAATTATCCGTATTCATTAAATGATAGGTTATTGTGGGGTTATTTCACAAGTTCTAAGCATCAGAAGCAGAAGGGACCTATGCATGAAAGTAAGTATGCATTAGAGAAGAGACACCCGAGACAACAGATGTCAGATCTCTAATTCCTGATATATCGAAGAACCGATGGCTGTTGGAGCAGACGAGTTCTGGAGTAGAGTTTGCGTCTTGGCGAACGTAGCGTAGGTATTCGTAGGACGTCCCCTATCCAAATGAACAAGGATGAGAAAAGCGGAGATTGGTGACGTCTTGCACATCTTAGGGAAATTCATGTCCTGCAGTGGATTATGATAGGTTTAAGCTAATATATGAAACAATACTCAGTAGAATAACCTACGGAACTGACTGCGGCAGAAGTCTATTATATTAAATATACCTATCGATCAATGGCAAATGCTTGAGGTTTATCTCAAGTATAAAATATCAGAAATATAATTCGTACACGATCTAAATTTACCGACAAAGTTATCTGCAATGGAAGTATGCTTACTTATTAAGACCAGCCAGGTCATGTGTGCATATTGCATAAAAAGTAATATCTTCTATCTATTTGACAACCCATTTGTTGTAATTGGGTTACGGCCCAATCTCTTCATGGCTGTGCCTGCTGCCTGTTTTCTACAGTGAGATGTTGCTTATAGGCTGATGATGAGAATTATTATAATAAATAAATAAATATCCACTGACATTCACACATCGCCATCTAGCCCCAAGTTAAGCGTGAAGCTTGTATTACATGTACTAAACAACGGATAAACATATTTGTATACTTTTTTGTGAAAACATACAAATTAGCAAACAGTTTTATTAATAAATAATCATATGTTACGACTTGCA